>PISX010002653.1:106484-154838 GCA_004024625.1 Mellivora capensis | reverse complement strand
CAACACCATTTATTGAAGAGGCTGTCTTTTTTCCATTGGACATTCTTTCCTGCTTTATCAAAGATTAGTTGACCATAGAGTTGAGGGTCTATTTCTGGGCTCTCTATTCTGTTCTATTGATCTATGTGTCTGTTTTTGTGCCAGTACCATACTGTCTTGATGATGACAGCTTTGTAATAGAGCTTGAAGTCCGGAATCGCGATGCCACCAACTTTGGCTTTCTTTTTCAATATTCCTTTGGCTATTTGAGGTCTTTTCTGGTTCCATATAAATTTTAGGATTATTTGTTCCATTTCCTTGAAAAAAATGGGTGGGATTTTGATAGGGATTGCATTAAATGTGTAGATTGCTTTAGGTAGCATAGACATTTTCACAATATTTGTTCTTCCAATCCAGGAGCATGGAACATTTTTCCATTTCTTTGTGTCTTCCCCAATTTCTTTCATGAGTACTTTATAGTTTTCTGAGTATAGATTTTTAGCCTCTTTGGTTAGGTTTATTCCTAGGTATCTTATAGTTTTGGGTGCAATTGTAAATGGGATGGACTCCTTAATTTCTCTTTCTTCTGTCTGTGTTGTTGGTGTAGAGAAATGCAACTGATTTCTGTGCATTGATTTTATATCCTGACACTTTACTAAATTCCTGTACAAGTTCTAGCAGTTTTGGCGTGGAGTCTTTTGGGTTTTCCACATAGAGTATCATATCATCTGCAAAGAGTGAGAGTTTGACTGCATCCAAATCGGCAAAGAAACATCTTTTACTTTAAACAACACCCTAGATTAGGGGCTCCTGGTTGGCACAGTCAGTTAAGCCTCCGACTCTTTCTTGGTTTCAGCTCAGATCATGATCTCAGGGTGGTGAGATCTGAGTTCCATTAGGGTTCTGTGCTCAGCTGGAGTCCATTTGGGACTGTCTCTTCCTCTTTCTGCCCTTCCCCCATGTGTGTGTGTTCTCCTCTTTCTAAAAACAAATGGATAAATTAAAAAAAAAAAAGTCTCCCTAGATTAACTGGCATTCTCCACCCAATCGAGGAAGCATACTGAGCAATGCTTGTCATTCACTGAACACTTCTGTCCACTAGGCTATTCTTCAATACTACAGAGTACTACAGAGTATTCATTTCTTCAGCCTAAGTTTAAGTCATATACTACTAAGAATCAATTGAATTGAATCCTCAGACTTTTAAGGTCAGTTGTCATTATTTTGAAATTGTTATTTAAATAACTTATAAACCAAAAATACAGAAGGTCTTAGAGAAAGAAAGTTGTTTTCTATATTTTCTATAAACATTAAAAAGAATATTTTGGGAGCCAAATAAAGATGGGTCAGTAGAAAGAACTGCTATTAAATTATGTTTGTAGAGCGCTGTAAAGTGCTGAGAACAATAAAAATTGAGAAAGATTAAGCAGATGGATTTCTTCAGGTATTCAGTTCACACTCATTTTAAAAGAAACCAAGACTGAAACTCATAGAATAATCATAATGGTGTGGTTTATGCAAGACCATACCAACGTCCCATCAGAAACTTATACTAAAAGAAATATTTTTTACTCTTTAAAAAACTACTGGTAAATAAGTATTTGTTTAAGTTATAATTAAAGGCTTAAGATTTGTGCACATCACTTTTTATGATTAACTTTTTAAGAAAGGCTCTATTGTATTATTATATTATAGAGATGATGAAAATGAGTCAGCTGTTACATAAGTTGCAAAAAATAAAAATAAAAAATCACAACCAAGAGTTGGATTGAAACCTTAGTCCCCATTTTTTTAAATTTAAAATCAATTTAATTAACATACACTGTATTATTAGTTTCAGAGGTAGAATTCAGTGATTCATCAGTTGTATATAACATCCAGTGCTCATTATATCATGTGCCCTCCTTAATGCCCATCACCCAATCACCCCATCCCCTCACTCCCCTCTCTTGGGGAACCCTCAGTTTGATCCCTATAGTTAAGTGTCTTTTATGATTTGTTTCCCTCTCTGTTTTCATCTTACTTTATTGTTTTTCTTCCTTTCCCCTATGTTCATCTGTTTTGTTTCTTAAAATCCCATACGAGTGAAATCACATGGTATTTGTCTTTCTCTGGCTGACTTATTTTATTTATCATAATACCTTCCAGTTCCATCCATGTAGTCCCCAATTTTACTGAGTCTATATCCAGCCCTGAGACACAGCTTAAGTTTTTGATGATTTGACCTCTGCTCAGACCTGCCAACTCATTTTTTGCAAGTATCCCAATCATATTCTAAACTGTAGCCATGATAAACTGCCTTGAGTTTCCCAAATGCCCTATGTTCTGTTATTCACTCTGACTTCTAAGTCTTTGAACTTTGAACTATTTATTAAAAATATTCTTTCTTTTCTGTATTACCCGGCAAACATTTATTTGACAGCCTTAAAGTCTCAAAATTGGTGTCATTTCTTCCAGGCTGATGTCATTGACTTTCCTCTCCCTCAAAATTATATAAGCCCCTGTTTATACAACAACTTTAGTTAAGTCTCTTTCACTTTTCATTATACCAGTTATTGCCAGTGTCTTATCCTCCTATCTCAACTAGAGGGTGTGCTCTTTAAGCTCAAGTTCTCTGTATAGTTCATCATTGATATATAGTACCAAACCTAGCACCTGGCACATAACTGATGATCAGTACACATTTGCAGAAGGAAATCAGAAAGGGAGACACTCTGAGAGAATTTTAATCAATATTTTCAAAAGACAGAAAATCAGAGTGTCACCATCAGATTATGAGCTACAAGAATGCCAGGCTGGTAGCAAAACATAGTGCTAGATATCCATGATCTGTTCTTAAAGACTTGCTGTCTTTCAAGATCAATTGATGTCCATATTTTAAAAATCAATTTTTATTATTCTAAGATTAATATATTTAAAATTTCAGTTACACTACATGGGTCACATTATTTCAAACTCTACTAATTTAAAATGTATAATTATTCAGTCATAGAGTAGGGTAAAATTTACCTTATAAATTTCAAGGATTAAAAAAATCATTTCAAAGCCAAAGTAGAGTATGAAAAAGAATTGCAGGGGGAAATATTTATCTAATTTAAAAGAATTAGTTAAAACTCATTAGAAGCATTTATCTGCATAAAAGTAAATCAATAGTATAATTGCAATTCATTGTCTTCTGTTCTTTAAAGCAGTTTCTTTAGTGGGCTTTTTATACAATTCTTTTTTTAACCTAGATAAGGTAGCTAAAAGTAATGAGTTTAATTTTAAAAAGCATAATTTTATCTTTTAGTCAATCCACACTATCCTTCTATCTCAGGCAATTCTCAATCTTTTTTTTCTAAAATATAAGGGTTAATCATTTATCTAGTCATTTATTTATCTATCCAATGAGCATTTATTAGGAGTATACTATTTTCCAAGTTCTTTTCTAAACATTGTGAATATAGCAAAGCATAAACAGATATGATTCATCTTCTCATGAAGTTTATTTGCCCCTGGAGACACCAAAAATAAATAAACAGGGCAAAATGAAGAAGAGACAAGTGCTCTATGATAAAAATAAAAGAGTGAGATGTGACATGCCGTTATTTCAAATTGAATAATCAGAAAATATTTTTCATAGGAGATATTTAAACTAAGATTGAATATTGAGGAGAAGCCAACCATTCAAATATCTAAGAAAAGCATTACCAACAGAGAGAATAGTTAGCCCAAGGTCCTGGATTATGAGTAGAGAGGAGCATAAAATGAGATAAGGTCAGAGAGTCAGCAGGGATTGGATCATGTAGGGCTCTATAAGCTGAAAGTGTAGATTTTATTATAAGAGTAATTGTGTGTCACTGGAGATTTTTCAACAATATGAGAGATAGAATGTGATCATGAAGGTTTTGTGCATATTATGTAGAGATTGTTTAAGCAGAAGCAGGGGTTGGGAAGAGGGGAACACAAGGGAAACACTGAAATCAGTTAAGAAGCTATTTCTGTTGTCCACATGAGACAAAATAATAGCATTGGAAACAGAAAAGAGAGGACAATTTTAGGACATTTTTAATGAAGAATCTATAGAACTTAAAGATATTCATCAGAAGTGAGGGAAAGAGAGAAACAAAGATTGACTTTTATGTTTTTGGGTTGAGATACTAAATGGTATTGACATTCACTCAGATGGAAAAGACTGGGAAGAAATAAGTTGGAATGGAAAATCAAGACTTTGTTTTGAGCATTTAATAAGTGAGATACTTTATTAAATATCCAAATAAATAAGGTACAGAGAGTTGGTCCATGAGCTTAGATTTCAGAGAAGGGATGGAGGTGAAAATAACACATTTAGGATTCACCAGCAGAGAGAATGAATTTAAAGACATAAAACTGGATGAAATTACCTAAGAAATGAGTAGTTGTTAAAAAAAAAAAAAAGCAACCAAGCAAGCTTCCACAAACAAAATATATGTCACACCAATATTTAAAGGTTGCAAAGGTATTGAAGCAAAAGAGAAGCACAAGTAATTAGTTGAGGAAAATTAAAGGTAACAAAATTCAGTACCATAGAAATCAAAAGAAAAAACAAAGTTGCAAGAGGAAAGAGTCCTCTATATCAAATGCTATTGAAATGTAGAAAAATAAACGAAGAAGGTGGACCACTAACATTGGCAAAATTTTGGTTGCTAGAGACAATATGATGAACAGTTTTTAACAGAGTGGTAGCCATGGAAATCTGATTAACATAAGTTGAGTGAAGGATAAAAGTAGAGAAATATGGAATATCTAGATGGATAACTCTTGAAATTTTGATATAGAAAAAGAAGCAACAAAATGAGGATATAATTGAAATGGGACATGACCTCACACAAGGATTGTTTTAAGATTGGTGATATTAAGGCATATTTGATTGCCAATGGTAATGTTCCAGTTAAAGACAGGTATTAACAATATAAGAGAAAGAAATTAATTTTAAAACTGGAAGTCCTGAAATATGAAAGACTATCCAGAGAACATGTGAAAGCAATAGCCTTAGATTACAGCAGGGACATTTAATGCATTTTTATAGAAGGGAAGGAAACGGCATGAAGCAAACACAGATAAGTTAGTAAGACTGGTAGTAAGAACAACAGAGTTCCTTCTTAATTGCTTTTATTATTGTCTTTTTCATGATGTATGAGACAGAATCATTTTTCTAGGCTGGCAGAAGGCTGTGGGATGTTTGAGGAAAGAGATAAAGCTACAAAATGGTTACCTGAAGAGATAAAAAAAAGAATGCAGTAGGGCTACCAAGCAATATTGTATGTCTATTTGGTTTTTGTGAACATGAATTTAAAGTGAAATGTTAAAATCAATGCCACAGAAATGAAAGAAGATCATAAGGGACTATTATGAACAATTACGTGCCAACAAATTGGAAAAGCTAGAAGAAACATACAACCTACCATGACTGTATCAAGAAGAAATAGCCTGAACAAACCAATAACAAACAAGGAGTTTGAATCAGTAATCAAAAACACCCCCTCCCTCGCCGCAAAATCAGAATCAAATGATGTTCCTGGTGAAGTCTAACAAACATTTAAAGAAGAATACTAATTCTTCTCAAACTGTTCCAAAAAGTAGAAGGAAGAAGCTTCCAAACTGTGTTTGAGGTCAGCATTACCCTGATACCAAAGCTATAGGCAAGGACGGCACAAGAAGTCTATAAGCCTATAACCCTGATGAGCATAGATGTAAAAGTTTGACAAAATACTAGCAAACCAAATTGAGCAGCACATTAAAATGATCATACATCATAAGCAAGTGGGATTTATCCCTGGGATGCAAGAATGGTTCCACACACATAAATCAATCATTGTGCTATACCACATTAACAGAATGAAGGATAAAAAGCATATAATTATCACGGTAGGTGTAAAAAAGGCACTTGAAATCACACTTTTTCATGATAAAAACTCTTAACCAATTAAGTATAGAAGGAACTTATCTCAACACAATAAAGACCATATGTGAAAAGCCCACAGTTAATATTGAATAAATAAAAGCTTTTCCTCTAAGATCTTGAATAAGACAAGGATGCCCACTCTTGCCACTTCTATTTAATATAACACTGGAAGTCCTACCTAAAGCAGTTAGGGAAGATAAGGAAATAAAAGGCATTCAAATAAGAAAGGAAGAAATATAATTATCTCTGCAGAGAACACCATCTTACATGTCAAAACCTTAAAGACTCCACCAAAAAACTATTAGAACTAATAAATGAATTCAGTAAAGTTGCAGTGATTTCTTGAATATGACACTAAAAGCACAGGATAGAAATAAAAAATAAACAAGTGAGATAATGTCAAACTAAAAAGTTTCTGTATGGCAAAGGAAGCAATCAATAAAGTAAAAAATGCTACCTACAAAATGGGATAAAGGTTTGTAAACCACATAGTCAATAAAGAGTTAATATCCAAAACATAGGTTGGGGCTCCTGGGTGGCTCAGTCCATTAAGCCTCTGACTCTTGATTTTGGCTCAGGTTGTGATCTCAGGATCATGAAGCCCCCATGCTTGGCTCTGCTCTAAGCAGGGAGTCTGTTTTCCCTCTCCCTCTGCTTTTCCTCAACCTCCACTGCTTGCTCTCTCTCTTTTCCTAAAATAAATAAGTAAAATTTTTTTAAAGATATTCAAAACATATAAGGAACTCTTATAAAGAAATAGTAAAAATAAAACAAAACAAAACCCTAAATAACTCAATTAAAAAATGGGCAAAAGAACTAAATGTATTTTTCTCCAAAGAAGAGAGACAAATAGTCAACAGATATATAAAAAGGTGTTCAACATCACTAATCATCAAGGAAATGCAAATCAAAATTACAATAAGATATCACCTCACTCAGGTTAGGATGGCTTTTATAAACAAAACAAAACACCGAAAAACTAACAAATGTTGGCCAGGATGTGGAGAAAAGGAATCCTTGGGCACCACTGGTAGGAAGGTAAATTGGTGCAGTCACTATGGAAAACGGTATGCAGATTCCTCAAAAAAATTAAAAGTAGATCTTCCATATGATCCAGCAATCCCACTTCTATGTATATACACAAAGGAATTTAAATCAGGATCTCCCAGACATACCTGCACTCTCATGTTCACTGCAGCAATATTCACAATAGCCAAGACACTGAAGGAATCTAAATGCCCACCTATGGATAAATCAATAAAGAGAACATGGTGTGTGTGTGTGTGTGTGTATATATATATATATATATATAGAGAGAGAGAGAGAGAGAGAGATCTACATATAGCATAGTACCTATAGTTAGCAATATTGTATGCATACTTAAAAATATGCTAAAAGAGTAGATCTTATGTTTAGGTCCTTATCACATCATCATCCTAAGTGAGAAGAAACTTTTGGAAATATGGGGTAGGTTTATGTCATAGATGATAGTGATGGTTTCAGGGGTGTACATTTATCTCCAAACTCATCAAGTTGTATACATTAATTATGTACAGCTTTTCGTATGTCAAATATGCATTAATTTAAAAAATAAAGTGAAATATTTGTCTTTTTTTTCCCCCCAGCAAAGTTTAGCTTTTCTGGAGCAGGCTCCAAACAGACCATAATTTCATTGTGACTAGGTTTTTGCTGGGAAATTGTGAGCTGGCCAAGTAGGAACGCTAAAATGTTCATAAGGGAGTCATTTTTGGAGAGTCAATGTAAGATATAAATAATTTTCACTAACAAGAGAGGATGTAGAGATTTAATTTTTAGGTATTTGAACTTTATAGACTTTTTTTCATACTAGAGACTCACAGAAGTTCCGTCTTTTCTCTTTCCAAGTAAATACACTTAAAAAAAATCTCCATTTATTATTATCATCATTTCATATCTCAACATAAAGATCAAAATGTAGGAAAGACACAACCTTGAATAAAAGACAGCACTTCAAATTATATTAAATTCATGCTCCTGAAAACTCACAATATTGTTCTTATCTTCTTGTTTTATCTAAGTGAAAATTTGCTCATGGATCAGCACAGTGTCACTGACCTATATTGGCGATCATGGTGAACAGCATGGGCACCAAGTAGAAAAGACTTGCTCCTGCTCCCCAGTTCTATTATCAACAATATGACCGGGAAACTTGCATCATGTTCATGAACCTCTGCAAAATGAGATACCTCATCTTCACATTGCAGGCATGAGCACTACGTTACAGAGTTTCTATGAACTTCAAATTGGATCACATATGTAAATTGCTTTCTACAATGCCTGGATTATATTAAGTAGTCTTTTATGGCTATTGTGATTATTATTATTTTCCTCTTTTCCTTCTATGGAACTGCTATTAAAGTATCTTTTCCTCCTTGTCTTCAGAGTCTCTTCTAAAAGGAACCAGGCAGGGGCACCTGGGTACTTCGGTCGTTTAAGCAGCTGACTCTTGGTTCCTGCTCAGGTTGTGATTTCAGGGTCGTGAGATGGAGCCCAAGTCAGGCTCTGTGCTAAGTGAGGAGTTTCCTCGAGAATCTCTCTCTCCCTCTCCCACTGTGCCCCCACTCGTGTTTTCTCTCTCTTTCTCTCTCAAGTAAATAAATTAAATTGTCATCAAAAATAAAAAAATAGAGAGAGAGAGAGAGAGAGGAGAAAGCACTCACAGTGACTGGGGTTGCCTGCATGTGTGGGTTTTTCCAATACCAAAATAGTGTGTCCTTTCTAACACCAACCAATACTCTGATTTGCCAACAAAACCTGGATGTTCAACAATTCAACTCAATTCTGACACTAACTACCCAGAGTTTAGCACAGGCCCCACAGGGTAAACTTAGGCTCCTCACAAGACTGCCCTCACTTCAGATGGCAGCCCAAATGGAGTACCAAGGCTATGCACACTTCTGTCCCGCTGACTATAAATGTGAGGGTTGTCACAACTCCACCCTCAGGTTTGATAATTCAGTAGAATGAGTTATAGAACTCAGGTAAGCACTTTACTTACAATTACCAGTTTATTATAAAGGATAACTCAGAAAAAGCCAAATGAAAGAGATGCATAAGGCAAAGTTTTGGGGGGTGGTGCAGAGCTTCCATGCCCTCTCTAGGCACACCACTTTCCTAGCACAGTGGTGAATTCACCCACCTGAAAAGCTACTTGACCCCATTATTAACAGTAAATGGAGGTTTCATTACATGGGCATGGTTAATTAAATCACTGGCAATAGATGATTGAACTCAATCTCTAGCCCCTTTCTGTTCCTCAGAAGTTAGTGAATGGGGCTGAAAGTTCTAATCCTCTAAGCATGTGATTGATTTTCCGGGGACAAAATCTAACCCTGAAGCTATCTAGGGGCCCACCAAGAGTCATCTCATTAGCATCTGAAGATAGTGAATTGCAAAGAGCTATGTGCTAGGAGACTGGAAACAAAGACCAAATATTTATTTTTTATTATATCACACAGCACTAAAGGCAACCTGGCACCTTATCCCCATTGGACATTTGCTAGGTCATGTTGCATGATAGCTGCCCTTGTGCCAGTTCCAGATAGGGACAACTTCTAGAAAAGCAGAGAGAAGAAAGCTTGTGTTCTTTTCATATTTGCCAGAGACTTTCCTGAAGGGATGGGGAAAGGGGGCAGGAATTAACATAGTTCATTTAAAGGCAGTGAATAGGGTTTATTCTTCAATAAACTGGTCATTTATTCATTCAATATGCATATTTTTGAGTACCATTAAGCCAAACACTGTTCTAGTTGTGCCAGACACAGCTTTGAACAGGACAAAGTCCCTGATCTGTTTATGGAGTCTAATGTTGTGATGGAGGGGACAGACAGGAGACAAGCAAGCTCCTATGTGTAATAGTTTCGAAGTAAGTTCTATATAGAAAGAGAGCAGGTAAGGGTTATAGGGACTTGGGGGTAGTGCTATGGGGTTATTTCAGAGAAGCCCTCACTGTAAAAATTATAAATAGAGATTTGAAGGAAATGGGAAAGCAAGCCACCTGAAAATCCAGTGGACTTATTTTGCTATTTCTCAAAATAGAATGAATAGAGGTACTTTAAAATAGCTAAAGAAGAAATTCAGGTAATGATAATGATCGTCCAAAGTAGAAAAGGAGAGTTTGCATAGTCTAATTATCTGATAAGCATGTCTTGTTTATATTTTACCAACAACCCTTCTTTGTGCAGCAATCTTAACAAAAGTGAAGGAAACTCATATCCAATTTCCTGATTCTCACACAAACTAATGCTTTATAAGAAATTATTTTTTTAATCATGAAAACTATGTATCACCTTTTAATCAATATGTGGAAATCAGTGATATAATGATACCTAATGAGATTTGAGGAATGTAATGCTTTTTGATTTTTTAAATGTGAAAGTTTGAATTATACAGATCGGGAGACAATGACCTAAATAGCCCTATCTCACAGGAAGGCAGGTATCACCAAGTAAAAACACTCAGCTTTGCAGGCACTTGGTGTAATCACTTCCTTCTTTAAAACCCCCAAAATAACTTGCTTATTTTTTCATTATATTTCTCTTAATTGAATTATATTCAGTTTTTAATTTTTTTTTTTTTGATCCCTAGCACACTGTCTGCTACTTTAGAACAGGAACTGTGCTTGTTAACTGTTCTAACGACTAAATGAGTTCATGTCTGGGCTTCTGACCTTAAGCTTTTATTTTCTCTTATTCTTACACAAAGATAAATGTAGACTTACACTGTTTGGCTTCTAACATTTTTTTCTAATTTAATAATGTGCCTTTCTATATCAGAAGGTCTTTAAACTTTTTTGTTCTGCCTGCATAGTATTTCATCCTATGGCTGCATTTCCACCCCCTTAAACTGCATTGCCATTAATAGCTCTGTGTTTTGTGGTAGGCAGAATTCTAAGATGACCACCCATGACTCCCACTCTCATATAACCCCACAGCCTTTGATTGTGGGAGGGACCTGTGAATATGATGGAATATCACTCCCATGATAAGGTTACATTATATGGCACTGTTCACCTTAAGAAAGAGATTATCCTCGGTGGGCCTGATCTAATTAGTTCTTAAAAAGTACTGGGCTCTTCCTGCAGAAAGGTATTTAAAGCAAGAGAAGAGTCTCCAAGGGTAGTTTTGAAGATGGAGAGAAGAACATGACAAGGAATGTGGGCAATTTTCAGAGCAACCCCCAGCCTACAGCCAGTAAGAAAAGGGAGTCACAGCACTGTAACTGCAAGACACTGACTTCTGCCAACAAACTGAAGGAGCTTGGAAGAAGACTCCAAGCTCCAGATGAGAACACAGCCTAGCCAACACCTTGACTTCAACCTGTGACACCCTAAGCTGAAAACCCAATTATACCTTTGGCTGCTTCCTGACCTACAGAAACTGTGAAGTAATAAATTTGTGGTGTTTTTAAGCCTTTGAGTTTGTGGCGATTTGTTACATGACTCTTCTTTATCAGAGTTTCCCCTGGCTATTATTACTTGATTACTTATTTTCCCTACACATTTTTTAGAATCAGTTTCACAGTTCTAGAAAAATAAAAGTGATGGTGCACAGTTGAATTTTCAACTCAGGGACAATTGGCATCTTATTTTAAGCATTTTTTTTTTTTAGTCTTAAACATTTATATTTTAAGGTCATCTTAGCTCTTTCCAATTTTTATGCCCACTTTTATTAAACAGAGGAAAATACTCATTGAGGTAAAGTTGGATTTCCAACTTAGATGTCTTTCCAAAACAGTTGAGCTTGGGCTTTCTGGTAGTTCCCAAGGCTGCTACAATAAGGTGCCACAAATTGGGTGGCTTAAGCAATAAGGGTTGTATAGTTCTGGAGGCTAGAAGGCCAAAATCAAGATATCAGCAAGGCTGGTTTCTTCTGAGAGCTGTGCGGGTGAGTTTGTCCCATACCTCTCTACAAGCTTCTGGTAGCTTCAGGTATTCATTTATAGACAGCATTCTCCCTGTGTCTTCCCTATATGTATATCTGTGGCTGGATCCAAATTTCCCCTTTTTATAAGGACATAGCCATTTGGATAGGGCCCAGACTAGACCTCATCCTAACTTAATCATCTGCAAAAACTGTATTTCCCAATAAGGTCACATTCACAGGCACTGGGAGTTAGGACTTCCACATTTTGGGGGAATGCATCTTTCAACCCACAGTGAGCCACTTCAGTGGTTCTTATGAAAATATCCAGTCTCAATTCTAATAAAAATCTGGAGAGTGGATTTTTAAAATCTTTTCTAGCTCTATCACCTTATAACTAAGTAACTTGTGATTTTTTTAAAGGAAAGATAGTAAAAATAATAAAATGTTAAGCTTTCCTCAGCCTGAGACTTCACAATTCTTAAGTGATGAGTTCAGCTTAAAACTATAGGGCCATGTTTTTTAAAGAAATTTCTGCTTCATCAGATTCTTGAGGAGAAAAAACAAACCAACTAAACGCCAAACCTGTCAACTACCAAGATATTTGAAATAAAAAAACTTAATTGTACTTTATAGCATTACTTGAAATTTAGTTAGCATTTCAGAGGGAAGGTAGTCCTGAATTTTTATGAGTCCTCTCAGAGTTAAATGAGTTTTATTTCTTAAATAAACCTTTATTGGAGGAAATTAAGATCTTACAATATCTTAAATGGAACAAAAGCTCCATCAAATCTAGTGGTGGGGAAGGTCGTAACCTTAGACACAATCACTTAATCATTTGTTACCATATGTTGGAAATCCATTATACCTCAGCTTGCAGGCTTTGAGAGCAGACTTAACCTGGGTCTGAAAATAAATAATGGCTTGCATGCCTGGAAGTCAAATATTAGCTGGATCAGATCCAATGGAACATTTACTATATAGATCTTCCTTGACTTAAAATGGCGTTACATTTGGATAAACACATCATAAGTTGAAAGTACCCGAAGTAAAAAATGCATTTAATGCACCTAACCTACTGACAATCATAGCTTAGCCTCACCTACCTTAAATATGCTCAGAACACTTACATTAGCTGGTAGTTGGGAAAAAAATTATCTATCTTGAAATCTATGTTATACTAAAGTGTTGAACATCTTATGTCGTTTATTGAATTCTGTATGGAAAATGAAAACAATGGTTGTATGGGTACACAATGATTGTTAAGTATATTGGTTGTTTACCCTTATGATTGTGTGGCTGACTGGGAACCAAGGCTTACTGCGCCTACCTAGAATGATGATAGAGGATCACACCACATATCACTAGCCCAGGAAAAGATCACAATTCAAAATTTTAACGACAGTTTTTAATGAATACATACAGCTTTCACACCATTGTGATGATGAAAAATCGTAAGTTGAAGCATCATAAATCATTGGCTATAATCTGCTACTCTTATTTGAATCTCTGTGTGTGTGCAACTTTGGTAGTGATGGGCATGGTAGTCAAGGCTTAAGGGAGGAGTGGAAAGAAGGAATGAAGTTGATTGAAATTCCACTTTTCCTCTTGGTAACTATAATTTTACTCTTCTGTATGCATACAAAACATCTTTGCTTTTCCTCATATTTGTGGGAGAACAATTGGCTAAAAGCCTAAAATAGATTTTTCTCTTTCTCCTTCTTCTACTGTTCTCCTTCTAGCTTTTCCCTCCTCTTCCACTGTTGTATCTAGTGGCCTTCCCACAGACACTAGCAATAGGCAGTAGAGACTATGCTTAATGGAATCTTCTTCATATATATTTATTTTTTATAAAGCTTTTTAAAAAAAGATTTCATTTATTTATTTGAGAGAGAGAGAAGGAAGGAGCAGGGGAAGGAGCAGAGGCAAAAGGGAAGAAGAAGGCTCCCTGTGAGCAGGGAGCCTAGTGTCAGTCTCAATCCCAGGACTCTGAGATCATGATCTGACCTTGAGCTGAAGGCAGACACTTGACTGAACTACTCAAGCACCCTGTCACCTCCATATTTGGAATATCACCCTGAATTCTACCTTCATCTTTGGAAATGTAAAACCCTTAAGTCCATAAAAATGTAACCGACTCAGTCAGCTCAGGAAAGGCATCCTATTATTTATTATAGTTGATGTTGATGGTGCTATCTTTATTTTTGTTTATTTTCTCTTTCCTTTTCACTGAAACAGATTTGTAGAGTGTTGAAACAAAAGGAAGAGGAGAATCAAGCTGGCCAGTGTGAGCAAGCTTCTGGATGGACAAACAGGTGAGATGACTGCTCCAATATTCTGTCAAGGGCAGTCAACATAGGAAGATACACTTTACTATATCCTTAGTGTAGCTACAATATCACATCACAGCAAAGGAACCATAAATCCTCTAGTTAGGTCTAACCTGCACGGTTAAGTAACCTGAGGACACAATCTTGCAAACAGTTGTTGTAGAGTTCACTGATTACTGCCAATACACATTCTCCCCTCCTTCCTTTTAGCAGTACATTTTGGCTTTATAGCTAGAGACTCTATTTTGAAACTTCCTGAATTAGTTTTCTATTGCTGCCATAACAAATTATCAAAATTTACCAGCTTAAAATAACAGCGCTTAATATCTCACAGTTCTGTAGACAAGAAGCACCAGAGGATCCAGCTGAATTATCAGCTCAGGGCTGCACAAGGCCAAAATCAAGGTGGTGACTGGGCTGGGATCCACCCAGGAAATTTCAAGGAAGAATCTGCTTCTAATCACAGTCAAATTATTGGCAGAATTCAGTTCCTTCTCACTTTTAAAGTTGAGGTCCCTGTTTGCTTAATATGTAGCCTTTCATATTCAAGTCAACCATGGCACATTGAATCCTTCATATGTTTTGAAACTCTGACTTCTCCTGCTACCACCACAGAAAGATCTCTGCTTTGAAGGGCTCCTGTATTTATAGTAGGTCCAACCACATAATGTAAGGATAATTTACCTATCTTAAGGCTAGCTGATTAGTAGTAACCTTAGTTACATCCCTTTTGGTATATAATGAAACATATCCATTCCAGTAACATTAGGGGCAAAGGTCAGGGATGACACTATTCTGTCTACTTTCCTTTCTTGCAGTAGAAGCAGTCATTCCAGGATCACTACTGTGCATAATGCCAGGGGCAGCATACACATCAAATCCACTGCCAATGATTCCCCTTCGAGGTGCACAATGTGGGAGAAGTACCCTATATAAGTAGGTTTTAGTAATGGGATATAAATGGAAATAATGTGTCTGACTTGTGATTATTTTAAACACAGAGTCACTTGCCTGGTTCTTTTTCCTTCTCCCTTTCTGTTTATCTGAAAACAGCAATAACATGGGCAATCTAAGAAGCTGTTTATTAAAAATGGCAGAGCCACCTTGTCATTCCTGAACCATTTATCTGTGACACATTAAGAAAAAAAAGAAAACAATTCTATCTTGTTTAAGTCACTCTATTTTATGGTTTCTTTGTTATAGAGTTTAGTTTGCTAATGGATTACAGAATCAGGATGAAAATCCAGGCGACTTGATTCCTAGTCAGGACTTTTAATTACCATATTCTCTCTCCCTATTAATGTATGTGTTTAGTTCTGAATACTGCCACTACTCATGGAACTTACTATTTCAGATTGCTTCCCACTTGGTAGGCCTTACATCCTTTGGACTCTAGTCCATTATTATCCACTTGTGCACTCCAAAACTTCTGTAAGAGTCTGATACTGGGGAGAGATGGTAGGTCTGGATGGAGTTTGAAAAGCTATGATTAGAGTTAGTAATAATGTGGGTAAGTGACTTAGTTGGGTGAAGTTGGCTTATGGAATACCTCAAGTTCCTTATAAGAAGACTTGGAGTAAAAACTGAGTTTCACAATTTATGCAAATTCCTGAAGAGTGGTGGATAATTCGAGCACAGAATAAAATATGTCATAATAAAAAGAAAACAATAATTGTTCTAATAAATAGAAAAATGTCAGCATATCCATTCTTCATATAACATCAATATGTAGAGTAATTTATAGAAAAAAGCAGGTATCTAAAATTATGCATTCATAAAATAAAAAAGTTACTGACAATGCCTAATCAAGCATCAGATAGCATTTGTCTATATCCAATAGATGTATTTTCTCTACCTTCTTCATTAAATGGCATTCAAAGTTTCTGTCATATTCCAGATTTAGCAATTTCATTAATCTTGGCAGCAGCGTGGGTATTGTTCTGGATGAAGCCTTCTCTAAGGAAAGAATGCTGCCAATGGCTGTGATCCCTTAGTCCTTTTCATTCTGGCTGATAACTTTCATCTTGATTCCAATTGCTTCTATGGCTCTGAGCCTCCCTGAGATGTTACCGATGATTTTTAGGCATTATTTCTATTTTTAAAGAAATTAATCCTCAGAAAACACATAGTTCACAGAGTACAGTCTAAGACAACTTGCAGAGCGCAATATCCCAAGGCAACTGGGAATGCAGATGTTGGCTGGAAAATCACTTTGCATTGTGCTGAGTACTTTTATATCAGGCTTTATCTTAACACTTAGAAGCAGTTTTGAACCAAATAACAGTAGGACTAACAGTATAATCCTCACTCTGAAAAAAATTTCTCAGATATTTCAAACTGCATAATTATATGCAATTTTTCCTATATATTAATAAAGATGCTATTTTTCACTCTATTCTCAAAAAGTATAAAATGATTATGGATAAATTGGATTGCCAATTTACCTGTCACATACAGATATTTGGTATTTGTTCTAGTGACAGCTGAGAAATTAGAGGAGGATGCCTAGGGAAGGTAAAAGTGACATTACAAATAGACAGAAGGCAATAAAAGTGAGCAGAGCCCTGGGAGATGGGCCCTTTGTCACCTACACTGTCTTTTCCAAAATTACTAAATAGCCCTGCAACTGTTTCCTCATCTAAGAGATGAGGAAATAGTAGCTCCCTATTCACAGATATTTGGAGATAAAATGAGGAAAGGAAAGAAAGCATATATCCATAGTTCTTGAAACGTAGTTGGCTACTAATATGGTATTTCTGCATACTCTTAGCCCTGATAGAGGCGTCTCTGGAAAGGAAAAGATTTATTTATTTTTTAAAATATTTTATTTATTTATTTGAGAGAGAGAGAGAGAGAGAGCACAGGAGAGGGAGAAGTAGACTCCCTGATGAGCAAGGAGCCCACTGCAAGACTCGACCCCAGGACCCTGAGATCATAACCTGCACTGAAAGAAGATGCTTACTTAACCCACTGAGCCACTCAGGTGCATCTGGAAATGAACAGATTTAAAGAAAGAGATATTCTTTGGGTACAAATTCATTACCAGCCTCTACTATTTGAAACTGCAGAAGTATATAGGACCAGTACCCCTAGCCATGTAACTCTGAGTTAATAGTTCTCTTTCTTGAAGGAGGATGTTATACATAAGTTTATGCCACATATTAATTTCCTTTTGCTGTATAAAAATTAACCATTAATTTAGTGGTTTAAAACAACACAAATTTGATTATTTCACAGGTTCTGTGTGTCAGAGGTCAGAGTATGGTTGGATGAGTCCTTAGCTTGGGGTTTTTCCAGGCTGTATATAAGCAAAGTACCTTCTGGGGCTGCATTCTCATCTGCAGTTTGCAATCCTTTTCCAGGCTGTTGGAAAAATTCAGTTTCCTGAAGTTTTTGGACTGAGGCATCCATTTCTTGATGGCTGTTGGCTGTGGGCCCCTCTTGGTAACTCAAGGCCACTGTCGGTTCCTGGCAAAGTGCTCAAAATATTGATTCCCCACTTCTTCAAAACAAGGAGAATCTTATATAACACAACCTAACCAAGAGAGTAATTTCCTTGTCATATTCTCATGTACTGATACACAAGAGGAGAGAATTATAGGAAATATATGCCAGTTGGTGGAAATCATGGAGGCCATCACAGAATTCTGCCTGCCACACTCAATTAATTCATTTTGAAGCAAAATAATCTGATTCTTAGAGTCAGGTAACACTGTTCCATTGAAAATACATAATCTAAACTATATCCTTGCATAATTTCTTTCCTTTCTCTATCCTATTTCCCTTCCTATTTGCAGGTTTCTTCTGAGACATTCCCATCATAATTCATTTGTACATGAATGCTCATCATAGGTTCTGCCTCTAGAGAACCTAAAGGAAGACACCTTCTATTCTTGTTCAGTAATACACTTTTTAATGATTGTAATATAAGTTTCACATTTTTGGTCTTTTTTAAATTTCTGAGCATTGTTCTACAAGAATTTTTAGATAATTTTGTCAAGATAAATTCTAATTGTACCTTGATTTTAATTACCTTAAAGTTACAATATAAGGTTAGACAAGCTGACATTTTGACAATATTCTGACTTATCCCCTAGAAATATGGTATATTGCGTCATTTGCTCAAGAATTCTTTCATGTCTCTCAGTAAAATATCACATGCATTTCTGATTTAAGTTAGATTCCATATTTTACATTAGTTGTTCCTATAAATGGAAAATTTTTATCATTATTATTTTAGTTTCTGACTGTTTATTTTTACTACAGAAATGATGAACATTTTTTATTATGTTATGTTAGTCACCATACAGTACATCATTTGTTTTTGATGTACTGTTCCATGATTCATTGTCTGATGAACATTTTATCTTTATAAATGCTTTCAAAGCTATATTTAAGAATAAAACCACTGCATTTTCAGATGATGATCAGCCAAGTAGAATTGTTAACATCTTAAGAATAGGCAAAAAATTGAAAATCAACAAAAAATAGATGGGAAGAAAATTAGGATCAAAACACAAGTGTGTACTTAATGATTTTTTTAAAAAGAAAAGTATGAGGAAAGACATTACAAGATAAACAAAAGAAGACAAAATGGACTGAGCTCACCACAGTAGCTCAAGAGCTAAGCAGAAGTTTAAGCCATATAATGTTCTCTGAAAACAAACAAACACTGGGCAAGACACTAGATTGTGTTAAAAAAGAAAAGGTCAAGCAAGGGCCAGCAAATAATCATCTTTCTTTATTCAGCACTAACTGGGCCTCTGCTATAATACACATTGTTGGAAGCTAGTATTTCCACCAATACTATCTTCTTTCACAGCAGTTTATTTTCTTTACCAATTGCTTTAGAATCATGAAATCATAAACTGTTGGAGCTACTTTACTACTTAGAGACTTCCTAGTTTATCTTCCTTATTTAAAAAATAAGGACGTGAAGCTCCAATTAGGTGAAGTTAAGCTCTAACTAGGCAAAATTATTTTCCCTGTGATTTCTCTTTTTAGTTAAAAGCATCGGAATTCATACAAACCAGAAATCTAGGTCATCTTAAAATTCCTCTTCTTTTCATCCAATATACAATCAGTGATCCAAGCGCCATTTATTTTTGAATCCTGAGCATCTCACTAACTCATAGCCACTGAGGTAGTTCAGGTGCTCATCATCGCCTTCACTCTTTCATGCTACAAATATTTCTATCCAACTTATGCAGACAAATACTGTTCCAAATGCTACAAGTACAGCAAAATTTTGCTTGTATCTGCATTAGGTTCTCATGTACTCTTGATTTTGATCCATTTTCAACACGTTGACTGGAGATTGTTTTACGAAACATGAATCTCATTATGATTTCCCCCACTCAAAATTCCCAGTAGCTTTCCACTACCATGGTGGGATTAACACCAAACTTTACTTGGTATAATCCTTCTTTATGTTTCAGCCCCTTTCCTGCTTTAGGTCTAGGTTTTTGGTCCACCATCCCACAGATCTTGTGCTATAGCCAGGATTTTGGGGTGCCTGGGTGATACAGTTGGTTAAGCATCCAGCTCTTGCTTTTGGCTCAGGTCATGATCCCTGGTTCGTGAGATTGAGTCCCATGTCGAGCTCTGTGCTGGTTGTGGGCCTGCTTGGTGTTCTCTCTCAAATAAATAAATCTCCAAAAAAATAATTAGCTTTTACCCAGTATGACAGGCAGTTTCATATTATAAACTTAGAATGTTAGCCTCTTTATCTCTGGTATATTTGGGAGAAAGCAAGAAGCCCTCATCCTAATCCCAAATCATCCTATTGTCTGTTACTGCTTCATGAGCTATGGGTTCCTTACTGCTCTCAGCCCTAACTCTGGCCATCATATACTTTATGTCTAGGTACCATCTGATAATCCAGGATGCTCTGATCCTTTACATAGTGCTGCGACTGCTGTACTAGCTGCACTGAAAAATGATATGGGACAGCCTTCCTTTATGGACACATCCCTTAATTCTCCACAAGAATCACTACAAAAAGTCTTATATATGTAACAGACTTTATTACAGTGTTAATAGCTGCAGTGTTGATTCTAGTGTTCCTAGTGTCCAAGGAAAAGGAATCCTTAATGCCTTTGTTCCTAGCTTTGCTTTCCCATTCTGAAAGATTTTTCTTTTCTCTCCCTCTGAAGGAACTGAATCCTTTAATGTGCTCCAGGTAAGTATTTGTCCCATCCTACCCCATCTCCTGAGACAAGATACTAACTCATCTCTAATCATCGAAATTGCTCCAGCTTTTGAACCATGAGGCCTTAGCAGTACACTCCAAGGAAAACATCAGAAAATCTCCCAAGGAATGCTTTGGCCCATCATGTATATTCTTTGCCATCTCTGTAGCAGTATAAGGTACCAATATACCTCATAATTCTTCCTGTAGATTTGGGATGAGTAACTACTGAAACACACATACATACAGACATACACAGATACATACATACATATATGCACAGAAATCTTTTTATAAGAACAATAGAAATGAGGGCAAATTTTTTTCTATATACAATACAAAAACCTTGCTCTATATTCCCTGGCTATAATGTATGTAGAGGTGAATGTTTTAATAAAGAACAAATTTGCCTTCTTTTTACCTTCTTTTTCTAAGTTACGGATAATATCCAAAGGATTCCTGGATTTTTAAAAAGTGGGCCATTGTGATACCTTGACAACACTGGAAGCACCACTGCAAGCTCCTGTCTAAAAAAGAAAACGGAAGAAAACAGGAGTTGGACGTATCAGTATTAGAGAAGAAAGAAAAGTGTTAGAGAAGAAGAAAATACTTTTATGTAAAATATTTTTTCGAATGTCATTTTTCCTGCAAAAAAATGCCACCTTTTTAAATAAAATGTTCAATTTGAAATGTCTTTTCTGTGATGCTTTCCCTTACTCACCTGTAGAGTCAGCCAATAGCCTACACTGGGCTTCTTATAATAAATAATCTGCACTTACCTTAACTTAATGCTCTTAACATATTTCTATATATTTTTACATCTGTCTGTCACATGCAGCCTGTGAGCTCTTATAACGGCAACAATGATATTTTATTCAGTTTTGTCTTCTAGTATTTGGTCACAGTAGGTGCTTAATAAATGTTTTGTGAATAAATGAGAGAAGGAATAAATTCCCCAAATTATACAAGTTAATGACAGAGTAAATAGCAAAACTCAGACCTTCTGACCCATGGTCTATTATTTTCACAATCGTTATCTAACTTAGTCCCAAGTAACACTTAGTTTCCAAATTGCAGGCTTGAAATCTAAGAGATTTAATGATTTTTTCAAGGTCATACTGATAATGTTGTGTCATTTCAGTCAAGATAGGTTAGGTTATGCTGCAGTAATAACCTCAAAATTGAAGACCTAAAACAACAAAAGCTTATTTATTACTCCTGCTATAGATCCATCATAGGTTGGGATTGGGGGGAAATCCACATCTTTATTTAAAGATTGATGGAATAACCGTGGTCTTGAACATTGCTTTTCTCTGTGCTAGAGGAAAAAGTATGTTCTGGAACAATAATAGGTATGGATTGGAAGTAACACATGTTGTTCCCACTCACAAGTTAGTGAATAAAACTAGTCATGCAGTCCTTACCCATCAACACAGAGCTCATGAAGTGCCATTCTATTATGTTCCTAGATATGCAAATTAGTTAAGACTATTAGATAGACTCACATTTATTAGATAATAGGTATACCACCAATGTTTGAATATAATTTTTTAATTTCTAGCCTAATATTGTCTCTACAAAGCAGTTCTGGGTCCTCCTCTTTTCAGAAAAGATATAGTAGATATGGGATATATTTTAAGAGGATTCAGATAATATAAAAATAAATGTGAATTAATTCAAGGAATTACACATCTTAGCTTAAAATCAAGAAATGACTGAAAAATTATTGTCTTTAGCTATAGGAAGGTGATTATAAGAAAAAATATGACTAGTACTAGTTGTTCTCAGATCATTCAATATAGAGAAATAAGCTGAAAATCAATTTTAAAAAAGTTAAGTGTTATATAAAATGTCATCACACACACACACACACACACACTCAAAGGGCATTATAGCAGGGAGCCTAGGATTCTAGACCTAAGTTCATCACTAATTACTTATGTGTCCCTGGGTCTTTTGCAGGTATATATCTTGTTATATAAAATGAAAACTTGGAGACATATATAAAATTCCTTGCAATTTAAAATTATTTGGCCCATGTAAATCAACTTATCATGACGCAATTTAGGAGTAACTACTATGGTCATTAGGGTGATAGTAACTGCTAATGTAAGTACATCTCCAAATTTCAAACAATATGAATTTATATTGAATTGAAATTAAATTAAAATTAAAATTAGTTAATTAAATTTAAATTTAAAATTCAAAAAAATCAAAAATTTTAATTGTTAAATTTTTTAAAAAAATTTTTAAAAATTATTCAAAATTAGATTAAATTAAAATTAAATTTAAATAAATTAAATATATAAATTAAAACAAATTTTATTGTTTACCCACATAATAATATTCCTATTGGCAGTTACCTTTTTTCACACCATGATATAGGGGCCCAGTTTTCATCCATATAGTGACTTCTCATCCAGTAGGGCCACAGAGTTCTCTGCTTTTCATCAGTAAAAGCAAAAAGAGTAGAGAAACTCAGTCCAGATGTGGCAAACATTACTTCTATTCACTTTCTGTTAGGCAAACTTCTTATTGGTGAGAAGACATGGCCTCATCTGGAGACAAAGAGGTTGGAAAGCACTCCCTGGATGAAGACTCCCCTCCCAGGACCCATTTAATACTGTGAAAGTAGGGAATCAAATTTTTGGAGAACATCTAGTCCTCTCTGCCACACTTTCTTGACAGCCAACTACTCCTCTCTGTTGCTCACCCTGTAATCAGAATACCATTATGGTACTTATATCACTTAGTTCCTTTAGGTGGTAAGCATTCAAGGGCAGGGATCACTTTAAAAAAAAAATATTGTATTTATTTATTTCAGAGAGAAAGAGCAAGAGAGAGAGAGAGAGAGAGAACATGAGCAGGGTGAGGAGCAGAGGGAGAAGAAGACTCCCCGCGGGCATGGAGCCTGGTGCAGGGTTAGATCCTTGAAGTCTGGGATCATGACCTGAGCTGAAGGCCAACACTTAACTGGCTGAGCCACCCAGGCACCACAGGGACCACTTTTTATTCAGCTTTGCACATTCCAGCACATAGTCCTATTACAGGAGCAGAGCAATTATTCAGTAACAAATTTTGATTAAATGAATTTACTCAAAGCTCCCTCTGCCACTTTGTGGGGTTTGTCTATTTGTTTGTTTTCCCACAGTTAGGTGAACTGGGGACACTATCTGAAATCTTTAAGAATATTGTTACAGAACCAGACAAAATTGTTGACAGTATATTTTGAAGAAACATATACTAAATGTCTAGATATAAATGATATTTTCAGACCTCCATTCTGCCCTGGAAACCATAGCTCCTTCATAAGTAGATGCCAGAAAAGGCACTTTTGATATTCTGATCCTAGGGATAGGACTTGAAATATTCTTTAATTCTTTCAGTTTATGTGCATAAACCTTGGGTTTTTAAGTAAAAAAACATATAAACCAATGGTGCCTAGGTAGTTCAGTCAGTTAAGCATCTGACTCTTGGTTTTGGCTCAAGTCATGATCTTAGGGTTGGGCTCTGCACTCAACACAGAGTCTGCTTAAGACTCTCACTCTCCCTCTGCCCCTTCCCCTGCTCACACATTCACTTTCTCTCTCTTTCTCTCACTCTCAAATAAATAAATATTAAAAAAAAAAAAAGGAAAAGAAAAATGTATAAATCATAGTACCTCTAGAAAGGTAGAATAGAATATGTAAGCTTAAAAGTATGTGCCCTCTGAAAAACATTTATACTTTATAAAGAACACCTGTGAAGACTTTGTAAGTATAAATGAAACATTTTGGGAAAATTAACTCTTAGGTCAAGTCTTATTTCATCCAGGCCAAATATGTAAATATGTCATGATATGGTTAATGTAGAATTCATTCTTTTATCCAACAAACATTTATTAAGGACCCACATTGGCTTATTAACCCAGATTATTTAGGAAAAAAGATCACACTGTTTTTCCAAATCACTTGGATTATTATCAAATGTCCTGCACTGGATATGCAGCAAGGTCCATAGGGAGCATTTTTAAATTATAGCTTGTGGTTCTTTAAGGACAAGAGCCTACACCTACCCTTGCTTGAATTCCCAACAAATATTTAAATAAGTTACTATCAACATAAATCCTCTGCCCATTTTTTTCCAATTCTTATTAAGATTTTTATGTATGACAATGTTGAACTTCACCAAAACTCAGTCATCCTGGAAAACAGCAATTAACACACACTCTCTCTCTCTTTTTTGTGTTCAGGGCTTTACTGAAAGGAAAAACTTCCCCTATATGAATTAGGTAAATACAGATGTTCTTCCTGTTTGCCTATAACAAGGCCAGACAAAAACACTCCCAATTCCCAGTTTTTGCCTATTAATGATTAGCTGAACTACTTGTCTTCACTGGTAAATCAGAATTAATCAAAGCTGGGTTAAACTTCCCTCCTTCCCCCAAGCCCCTGAACTATGACCCATTCTTACCTTGAGCTAGCGTAAAACTGCTCAACAGTTCTGCCTGAGAATAGGAGACTTGAGATAAAACACTCTGATTTATTCTCCAATCCCACCCTTTCATCCCACTTCCCCACATTTGGTTCTCTTTAACCTTGTTTACTCCTCACTATAAAAGAAGAACACTTTTTGTCTCATATTGGAATATTTACAGATCTTAGGTTCATTGCAATAACCTCTGTGCCCCTACTACAATAGACCCTTTTCTTCCTTTAGTAATGTTTCCTGAAATCTCTTCTTACCTACTTCCAAATTTGTTTTTTGATACCTATTTTAAAAGAGAATTACTCCCCCCTACACTCAATACACAAATGTGATCTAAATCTCTATAGATTCTAACTAACTTTATTTTTTTCATCTGACCTAACAGGTGTTGTTTTCTAATTCTCTGCAATGAAAATATTTATTAATACACAAGTGGAATTGGGGCACCTGGGTGGCTCAGTTGTTAAGCAGCTGCCTTTGGCTCAGGTCATGATTCTGGGGTCCTGGGACTGAACTCCACATCAGGCTTCCTGCTCAGCAGGGAGTCTGCTTCTCCCTCTCCCTCTGCCTGCTGCTTCCTGGGCTTGTGTTCTCTATGTCTCTGTCAAATAAATAAAATCTTTAAAAACAAAACAAAATAAAACAAAAAAACATTGGGGAAGGTATGTGCTATGGTGAATGCTATGAAATGTGTAAGCCTGATGATTCACAGACCTGTATCCCTGGGACAAATAATACACTATATGTTAATTAAAAAAATAACAATAAGAAAGGTAAATATAATGGGGAAAAAGAAACATTCAAGTGGAATAAAGGCAAATATTTAGGAATAATACCAAATAAAGGCGATTTTGCAAATAAGAGTTCTGGATTCCGTCTTGGGGATGGGGGAGCACCCAAAGAAAGACTTCCTGGATGTTAGGGGCTACTCTTTATTTTTCTTCCCAGAAGATTGAATACGTACTGCCATCTACTGGTAAGCACAGCAAAATCAAGTTAAAACAAATGGCACTGCTTTATTCTTTAGAAGACTGTGAACATTAATTGTTGAAAAGTTGATCTTCTCAAATATATAGCAGACCTAAAAACAAATATTTATGATCTATACGCATTTTTATTGATCCATCATGTTTAAATACTCTTGTCTCAGATTTCCTCAAAAAAAATTTTAGGTACCAAAAAATTTTTAAATGATTCAGGGTTAAACATCTAAACAAATCTAATCATTGCATAAATTGAATGGGATAACACAGTTCAGTATAGTATAGAGCTTTGATACACAAAGTGTGGTCTGCAAGGTAGCATTCCCAGTATCATGTAGGAGCTGGTAAGAAATGCAGAATCTTAGGCCTCTCCCACATCCACTTGAAAAGAATCTGCATTTTAACAAGATCATTGGTAATATGTATACACGTTAAAATTTGAGATGTATCGGTATAAAGTATTATACAGAATTTACAGGTTAAAAAACAACAACAACAAGCCCTAGTTGGAAGCCTTTAATTAATTAATTTATTTTTAGTAAATGGGAAGCTCTTTGTCATGGTCCTATCCTAGAATCATTTTTCATTTTTCAATCTTCAAATGGATTTCATCTGCAATTAAATTGTTTTGAATCACTGTAAGATCCATTGAAGCAGTCTTGAAACAAATTATACCTCTGTTAAAGAAAGACAATTAAAAAACAATACCCTCAAGCTATATGTTAATATTATACATTTGTGCATATTGAGATTCATTATTCTGTTCAGCATCATTTATGAGACTTTCCATAAGATTAATTACTGACACAGATATGCCAGCAGCCTCCCAAGAAGGTTAAGGGATAGATAGTAAAGGAAAAGATACAAACAAACTAAGGCATTGGAATTGAGCATAAGATCACTTTGGACAGCAAATCACATGCACATACACAGACACGCAACCACACACACACACACACACACACACACACAGGTGCACACTGATGATGAACCCCCAATATCAAGTTGATGGCTGCAGGAGCCAAGCTTCAACAGTGTCCTGGCTCTGTGCAGCTCCCACAATTACCTGTATTAGAAGGCGAAGCCATTGCCTTGGCAATTTCATTTAGTGCACCAGATGCCTCCTACTTGAAAAAGGAACACAGGTAAAAATGTACATTCTACAGAATAAAGGGCACAGTCTCAGTTTTTCACTACAATACCATTTTCTTTGAAACCTATTGAGACTTTCTTCATGGTCAATTTTTTATTGTTTCATGTATGCTTGAAAAATCTGCATTTACTCATTATTGGATACTTAGTAAATAGATACATCAAAATAGTTAATTGTTAATTGTTCATATTTTCTATACCATAATGTTTTCTCTGTCTGATCTGTCAGTATAAGAACATTAATGTCTCCCGATAGAATGATGAAATAAAAATTTTATCTTATTTTGGCAACTTTTGTTTATGTCACACCTCAAAATAATAATTACTGAAGTATAAGGATATAGAAAGATATTTGCAGTTATTGACTAATAGTAATTCCTTTTCTTATTGGTTTCAACTGGGTGGCAAGACCTCTTCAATATTTAAAAAAAAAAAAAAAGGAAAGAAAGAAAAGAAATTAATTTACTTCCAGGGTAGCCTCCAGTTTCACTCACCAATCTGTTTTCATTTAATTGACAGAAGAATACAAGGCATTTTGTGGAGGGAAAATAAGCCCAAAACAAAAGGAAAGATACTGACATTACCAGTCTAAGTTAACATAGGTAAACAAAACATCTCAGAGCTCAGGTTGAGGAAAGGGGATAAGGAAAAAGATAAGGCATGAATGGAGGAGGGAATATCAAATGTAAGAGTCCTGTGAAGGAGAGTTAGGAGAACTAGTAAATCAATGCTCTGCATTAGAATCAAGGTCTAGCTATTTAACTCAGCTTCATTCCCATAAGCCAGTGATCTAATGTGAAAAGACACACTGAAGAGTGGCAGACATGGCACTGAAACTTTGGACTTGCTTCATGTGGTAGAATGGTCCAGTTACTGGGAAACAGTTGCCTGTGGAAGACCAGTGTGGCCTTTCCCTTCTGAACAACGTTGCTGTCTAGCAAATTCCCATTTGTGTCCACCTGGAATCCTCCTCTTTCTAGTTGTACTAGCTGTCTTGGGCTGCCATAACAAAGTATCACATAATAGGAGACCCAGAAAACACAGTTGTTTTGTCTCACAGTTGTAGAGCCCAGAAATCCAAAAATTAGGTTGATACAATGTCTCTTCAACTGTTCACCCTAATCATCCCCTATTCTATTACCTAATGCCAGCCTCACTATATTCTGCCTGGATTATTTTAACAGCCTCCTAATGGCCTTCTTGCCTCCAATCTTATTCCACTCAAACCCATTCTCCACTTTAAACCCAGAATGATCTTTCTAAATCACCCATTTAATTATGTCATTCCTCCCTCAAAGCCCTGTATTGGCTTGCAACTATTCTCAGGATAAGGTCCCAGGTTCTGAAAATGCTTTTCAGGCCCTTATTTAAATGAATTTCAATTGTTTGAATTCACCCTGTTGTCTCTGTCCTTCAGGTCATTACTCTTTTGTTTCTGTCCAGAATATGCTTTCCATATCATCCCTTACTTCATGTGGCTAACTCAACTGAGCCCTTAATCCTGGCATAATACTTTCCTGAATGTCCAAAGACTAGATTAGGTGCTGCCCTTGACTACCATCAAGTATTGCCACAGCATTCAGAACTTAACTCTTCTTATAGCACTTAACACTCTATTATAATTATCTGTGTAGGGGCGCCTGGGTGGCTCAGTGGGTTAAGCCTCTGCCTTTGGCTCAGGTCATGATCCCAGGGTCCTGGAATCAAGCCCCACATAGGGCTTTCTGCTCAGCAGGGAGCCTGCCCCACCCCCCCCATCGTCTGCCTCTCTGCCTACCTGTGATCTCTGTTTGTCAAATAAATAAATAAAATCTTTAAAAAAAATAATTATCTGTGTACACTTCTGTTTTCCCCACTACTCTTTAAATTCCTTAGGGGCCAGCATCATACATTGTCTTGTTCACTATTCTATCCTTAGCACCTAGTAGTGACTTCTTCACATAGTAAGTACTTAGCAAGATTTTTCTGAATGTGTAAATTAGTAAAATAACCAAATTATTCAAAGAAACTTTTTTGGTTACTCCCAATATTTAATTTCTGTGAATAGAACTGTCCCCAAGCACATTTTATCATTTTATTTAATTTTGTTTGAAGATTTTATTTATTTGAGAGAGAGAGCAGAGGGTGGGGGAGAAACAGATGGGAGGGCAGAGGCAGAGGATGAGGTAGGAACAGACTCCCCACTGAGCAGGGAGCCTGATGTAGGCCACAAACCCAGGATCCTGAGATCATGACCTAAGCCGCAGGCAGATGCTTAACCAACGGAGCCACCCAGGTGCCGCCCCCCAAATTCATTTAGAGAATGAGTTTCACTAATCTTAATACACTGGAATATTGCTCTTAAATTATGTTGGACTCCATCCCACTACAGTTAGCTACTGATGCCCCCAAAGCACCTCATTAGAAGGTGACCAGACTTAAAAGGCTTGGACACCAAAGATGCATGACTAAAGCAGATGTTTCCGTCAGAGGGCAAACCTTCCCGGCACAAGAAATATTTCTGTGCTTTGTTTCAGAACACAGAAATGTTTGACACACAATGAAAATCTGTGAAAGACAACAGGTAATCTGAGATTTTAAGAAAGGTATAGAGGTGTGGTCTTTGTGCATAAAATAGAGCTCCTTTGTTTTGTAAATCAAGTTTAATTCACGCACACACGTACAAGTATTCCCCTTATCAGAAAGAAAAGTGTGAAAAATTAAAATAAAGAAAGAAGAGAGAAAAATACTGCACTTAAAAGGATCTTATGACTCTACCTTATCAAACTGAAATCATGAAACTGCATAGCTTTCCACAACATTTTATGGCACCTTGCAAGAATAAAATGAAACAAAAGCTAATACTTTTTTTTTTTGTAAAATGAAGAAGCACAAATATAATTTGGCTTATTACCACAAAGTGCAAATTTTGAGTGCTTCAGAGAAATACAACATTGATACAGGCTAATGGGTTCTTCCTTGTAACTATATGCCAGGACACCTATCAAAAACATGTCCAGTCAAGGGGTTGACATGGTTTCAAAGCCAGGCCATTAATCTGTTGACAGCACTCTATTAAACTAACTCTGCAAATCACTTTATTGGAGGAGCGAAATATTGGAGAGAGAGTGGGATTCTTGTTTACTGTCCTATTGACTGATTGGGACATGATTGCTTAGGGACAAGCCAGTTTGCATCATGTAGAAAGTTAACAAAGATAAAGAAACTCTCATTTGGAGCAACTCAGCTTTTCTAATACATTTCTCTTTTTGACTCCACAGTAAATAGAAAGAAATCCTGTTTTTGTATTTTTGGTTGTAATGGAGAGGGGGCTGATTTCATTTAAGGTAACTTACAATTAATATACACGTTTTTATTCTATGAATACAATAGAATTCCAAATAACTTGCTATCTAATATCACCACTTTATATACTTACTAAAGTTAAATATTTGTTTCTCAAAATATATAGTTTGTTACTGGACACAAAACTGGTTCTGACCTCAGGTTTGGCTGCTCACCGATCAAAAAATCAATCCTCAAAAGAGAAGTAATGTTGGGAAAGGAAAGATTGCTTTACTCAGGAAGCTTTGAGACTAATGTCTCAAAGACTATCTTCCCCTTCCAGACAAAGCCAAAGAGTTTTAAAGGGGAAAGGATGAAAGAAGGGAAGGGGGCTGTGCCCCAGGAGAAGCAGGTCCCCAGGGCGTTATTTACATGTCAACATGACTCTCAACAGACTTGACATATCAGTGGCAGCTATTCTCAAATGCAGTCACTCCTAATCTTCTGGGAAAGTTTGGTCCTTCACCCTCAAGGCCAGTGGTCTGCAAATCTCAAGGAAAACAGGTTAGTTCTCCTGTAGGCCAAGGGCGTTAGTAAGTTTGAGGCGGGTTAACCCCTAAGACCAGTTGGAATTCTGCTACAGTTTCTCAGATTTTGGTTTCCAAAAAAGATATGACCATAACAGCCAGAAAAATAAAATATTAATCTAACTAAATGAATTCAACATTTCTTATGGTTGCATTTACCAGCTTTTTAATTTAGCCTGAGTTTGCCACTAGGAAAACTCATGAGATTTATTTGGGGTCATTCTCTCAGATACATATTCAATTCTTGATTATCTAAGATAGTAGAATGTAGGAAATAGCAAAGATAACTTAAAAATTACTCCCTTGCCTAAACCTCTACTAATACATTTCACAAAGCAAGTATACCTCAAGTATTAATGATCAGGAAAATGACCAAAAGGTGAGTAGTGAAAGAGAAAAACAGAAACAAGAACTCTGGAAAATGTGTTAACTGCATGCTTAACTCTCAAAATATTCCTTTATGAGACAGGGGGGGAATAAGAGAATTGTTTCATTGGAGAAAATGCAGGCCCAGATTTTTCCTGCTGGGTATAGGTGTAAGCAATATACAAACACAGAGGTCTAACGTATTATGATATATAAACAGAGAATAAACAAACCAGCCTTATGAGGCAGTAGAATAAAATACTAGCTTTGTAACTATGGAAGGAGGCAGAAATTGGTTAAGCATCTTTCACCCATTTATAAAATATCCCCTGATGCCTATAAGTACAATGCTAGGTAGAGGAAAAGTGGTCAGTAAGACACATACAATAACTGTCTTCATGAACCTATTAGGAAAATACATATTAAGTAAATGACTATAATTAATTAATCATTTAATTAGTTAACATTTTTAAAAGTCCGTCAGGAAATAAGGCATAATATGAAAACACAAAACAAGAACCTGAGAGGGAATTATCCTCTGAGGAAGTAAAATTTATTGAGTATGTGCTGTGTGTAAGCTAACATATTTTACATATAATTTTGTGTATATAGTATTAAATTTTCGATAATAAAATGTGGTCATATAATGAAGGGATGGTAAGTCATTTACAAATAACTATAAGAAGAAGGAGATAAGAAGAAGGAGAAAGTGCTGCCACTTAAGAGTAGTACTGATAAGTTTTAGGACTATCAGGAGAGAAATTGCTACTGTTTCATTTTCTTATAAGATTGGTTAAAGGAAAAAAAAAAGATTGGTTAAAGGAAGAAAGACATTCTAGGCTTATGGACTGGAAGAGCAACCATTCTTAAAATGTCTATACTACCTAAAGTGATCTACAGATTTAATACAAACCCTATCAAAATACAAACAACATTTTTCACATTTCACACATTTCACACAAACCTAAAATTTGTATGGAGCCACAAGAGACCCTTAATAGCCAAAGCAATCTTGAAAAAGAAAAGCGAAATGGGAGGCATAACAATTCCAGACTTCAAGTTATATTATAAAGCTATAGTAATCAAAACAGTATGGTACTGGCACAAAAATAGACACATAGATCAATAAAACAGAATAGAAAACCCAGAAACAACCCACAATTATGATCAATTAATCTTCAACAAAAGAGGCAAGATATACAATAGGAAAAAGACAGTCTTTCCAACAAAAAGTGTTGAGGAAACTGGACAGCGACATGCTAAAGAATGAAACTTGACTACTTTCTTGCACCATACACAAAAATAAATTCAAAATGGATTAAAGACCTAAATGTGTGATCTTAAACCATAAAAATCCTAGAAGAGAACACAGGCAATAACCTCTTAGACATCAGTCATAGCAACATTTTTCTAGCTATGTCTCCTAAGGCAAGGGAAACAAAAGCAAAAATAAACTATTGGGGCTATATCAAAATAAAAACCTTCTGCACAGTGAAGGAAACAATCAACAAAACTAAAAGTCAGTCTTCAGAATGGGAGAAGAAATTTGCAAATGACATATCTGATAAAGGGTTAGTATCCAAAATATATAAAGAACTGATATAACTTAAGACCCAAAAAACAAACAATATGGTAAAAAATGGGCAAAAGACATGAACAGACACTTCTCCAAAGAATACATACAGATGACCAACATGAAAAGATGCTCAATATCACTCATAATCAGGGAAATACAAATCAAAAGTACAATGAGATATCACCTCACACCTGTTAGAATGATAAAATCAAAAACACAAGAAACAGCAGGTGTGGGTGAGGATGTGGAGAAAAAGGAGCCCTCGTGCACTATTGGTGGGAATGCAAACTGGTGCAGTCATGTAGAAAACAGTACGGATTTTCCTCAAAAGGTTAAAAACCACACTACTGGGCATTTACTCAAAGCATACAAAACACTAATTCAAAGGGATACACATATCCCTGTTTGTTGTAACATTATTTACAATAGCCAAATTATGGAAGTTGACCAAGTGTCCATCAATAGATGAATGTATAAAGAAGATATGATATATAGATACATAGATATCTAATATTATTCAGTCAAAAAAGGAATGATATATTACCACTTGCAACAACATATGTCAAACTAGAGAGTATAAGCTATGCCAAAAAATTCAGCTAGAGAAAGACACATACCATATTATTTCACTCATATGTGGACTTTAAGAAACAAAACAAATGAACAAAGGAAAAGAAAAAGAGAGAGAGACAAACCAAAAACCAAATCTCAACTACAGAGAACAAACTGATAGTTACCAGAGGGGAGGTGTGAGGGTGGGGATGGGTGAAGTAGGTGTTCAGGATTAAAAAGCACACTCAATATGATGAGCACTGAGTAATGTGTATGATATATAATGTATAAACTATATTGTACACCTGAAAGAAAGATAAAGCTACATGTTAACTATACTGGAATTAAAATTAAAAAACTTAATAAAAAATAATAGCAAATAAACAAAAGATTAATTAAAAGAAATTGAAGATAGATGGCACATCAAAACAGAATGGTACTGGCACAAAAATAGACACATAGATCAATAAAACAATAGAAAACCCAGACACAAACCCACGATTATGATCAATTCACCACTGAATTACAGTAGTGATAGACATATCTCTAAATGACTTCCCAGGACCAGGAAGGGACAACAAAGGCTGAGTAAACAGCTTGCACTGTGCATACAACAATCCCTTGCCCTACAGAATGTCCTCTCAACACATGTTCAGGGACCAGATCCTATAATGACATAGAAACAATGTTCCCAAGGAGCCTCTAGAGCTGGGCTTTCTAGCAGATCACGGTGGTTGTAAGGCTGTTAATTTGGGAGCATGAAGTTCAAATTCTGCTGGTTTTAAAGGCTTCCATTTTATATCTCCTTATTCAATAGGCTAAATTAATATTACGTAGGATATGAGGTTTATTTAGGAATACTGATAAAAATCTGCCACTCTTTTGATTAGGCTTTATATCAGTAGAAATCCTGAGCTCCATAAATCGACCAGCATTACATATATGAACGGTACTTTAACAAAAGAGTCAACTAGTAATGAGTACACATGCAAGGCTGTATTGATCATTGGTGAAGTGAATCTCAATGAACAGTACTTTTTGTTCCTTTCATTAAGAAGAAATCTGTGTGCTTTCTTAGGTAGATGATAAAAAAGATCCACCACCCTCATCATAATAATAACTCCCATTAATTAAAGTGCTTACTGTGCAGCAGACCCTGAGTTAAGCATTTAAGTCTCCCAATAAATGTATGAGGAATACTATAATTATCTTACAAATGAGGATGCTAGTTCACTTATTGTCATTCAAAAAATATATTTTCATACTGGCACCGTTTCCAACTCTGGGAAGACACATGACTTTTTTGTAAGGTGCTGGAGGTTGGACCCAGGATTTGAACCCAAATCTTACCTATGATTCTTTTTTTTTTTTTTTAATTTTTATTTGTCAGAGAGAGAGGGAGAGAGAGCGAGCGAGCACAGGCAGACAGAGTGGCAGGCAGAGGCAGAGGGAGAAGCAGGCTCCCTGCCGAGCAAGGAGCCCGATGTGGGACTTGATCCCAGGACGCTGGGATCATGACCTGAGCCGAAGGCAGCTGCTTAACCAACTGAGCCACCCAGGTGTCCCCTTACCTATGATTCTATTATGCTCCCATTGTTAATGGTGGTTCATCTTTAAAACTTTCATACAATTTCACTTTTAATTCAACTATGAGTTGCAAGTTTCAGAGATAAAGTGACAAAAGAGGTCTGTTGAGGAGAAATACGTTTGTTGGTATTCAAAAGACATTCCTTATAGCTACCAGAGAACCTCATCTGCAGCACTAGCCCCCCCAATTACATGATCTGCAGAGAACATTCTATGAAAGCTCTGGCCTACATGTGTTGTTTTATTTTAATTTTAAAAGGAGTTTTAAAGTAGTTAAATACTAAAAATCAGATTTAAAACATTTTTCAGGGTTTTTTTTTCTTTTAACCAATTCATCAGACTCTGTAGACACTGATATTCTCATGTTATATCTCCTCTTTGCCGCTTTCCTGGAAAGTAATTTCATTCCTTCTTTATTTACCTGCCTCCGATATAGACGGTCCCATACCCTTAATAGGTAAATTAAATCTGTAAGAGCAGCTAGTCTATTGGTTCGATGGTGGCATGCCAGAGTTAAAGTATGTTAACTACAATTTAAGATACAGGAAATGAACAAAGCAGAAACATTGGTAGATGCTCATATTTACTTAATGAAGGAACAAAAAGATAAAATATGTATGATGCAGTAGGTTCTACTAGTGACTAATCTGATTTTTAGTTGCTCTCAGGAATGATAGCTCCAGAGGCCCACCTTCCCTTTCTCTGTTTTGCACAGTGTTCAAACAAATCAATTCTCTATTTATAGAAAACTTTTTTCACAACATTGAAATTGAGAGAAAATTAAATCTATATGCCATTGTGCTGTTGGTTTTCATTTTAAATATGCTTACACATTTTCATTTGGTAATACTTGGAATTCTGGACTAAAGCCTCTTGGATATTTGGCCAATTATACTGAAAGTTCAAGACAAATGAAACCCCGCTGTGATCTAGTTTTGCACACAATGAAGAGAAAATAAATTGATCAGGAAACAGCTCATTATCTAAGTCTTAAAGATTTACTTTTAATAATAACATTGTTGATATTCTTAACTATATGAAAAATACACTACTGTGATCCTCTGAAAATGAAAATTTCCATAGATACTTTTACAGTTTCAAGTAAGACAAATTCATCCGAAAAATGTTCTTAGGATAATTTCTAGCCTAACCATTTAGTTGAGGTTAAAGGTAAACAAAACAAGTTATTTTTATGTTTATTCAAGGGCTGCCTTTTCACACATGAATCGATACAATTTATTTAATATTGCTTACCTGTTTTAGCTATTTTCCATAGTTGATCAATTCATTCCAAACACAGAAAATGCTTCTCTCTCTCTCTCTCTGCTCATTTGTAATTTGAGAAATTTATAGGTTGTATGAGACAGAAGCAGGTGTAGTCGCTGCTGTTAACAGCATTTATCAATTGTCAATTGTGTGCACAGTACTGTGGAAAGTTGTAAGAAGATGGACACCGTTTCTGCCTTCAATGCATGCAATGTAATGAAAATCATCTAATACACTTCTAGAAACATACAATACTAGAGAAACATATTACAAATATCTAAAGAGCAATATACTCATGTGCTAGATTGACACCTAGAGAAATGCCTCCATTTCTTTGTTCAAAAATATGTTCATTGTGGGGCTCCTGGGTGGCTCAGTCAGTTAGCATCAGACCCTTGATCTAGGCTCAGGTCATGATCTCAGGGTCATGAGACTGAGCCCTGCCTCGGGCTCCACGCTGGTTATGGAGCCTACTTCGATTCTCTCTATCCCTCTCTCTCTGGGCCTCCACTGTCTGCTTGTGCTCTCTCTCTCTCCTTCTCTCTCTCAAAAATTTCATTGTGTTTCCATACCTAATAACATTAGGAACAGTAGATATCAAAGGGGGCCATAAGAGACCCAACCATCTAAAATGCTAAGATGGCAGTTAAATTTTACAGAAAGCTTAATAAGCCTTGGAACTTTGTACACGTTATTTCATTTAATCCTTATGACAACACTACCTACAGGGTTTATCCACATTTTCCACATGAGGTAACCAAGGCTTAGAAAATTTAGTATTTAGTTGGGTCATATAGCTAATAATGGCAGAACTGAGCTTATAAAACAAAATGTTCTAACTTCAAAGCCTTCCTCTTTCCATACCTCTTTCCATACCTCTCAAGCCTCCTTCACCAGGTCAGTCTAAGTTCCTGAACTCTTTCTCCTTGCTACATTGCTTGTATCTACCCTTCGTCTTCAGCCAATTATTTTTATCTTCTCCCTTTTCCTTCTAATCCCCAGGTACTGCGGCTCCCTGCACTTCGGGCGGGCCCCAGCCTCTCCACCTGAGCTTCTGGCTGCAGTAGTCAGTGACTTGTTGTCCGCTCCTCTAGCTGTGCCTTTCAGGCCTTCCCTTCCTGAGCTCCTCACATTCTTTAAGTCCTAAACTCCCTTGACTCCCAAATACTTTTGAAGCTGAGACTGATACAATCCCCAATTTACAAAACTCCTCTTTCTCACTTCATTCACATAATTGCAATCAATTGTGAAGAGGTAATTCAAGACACAGGGAACTAGCATTAACTGAGCAGCTACTGTGTCTGACAATGTCTGCTGGTTCATTTGCTTCTTTACCTGGTTTTATTTCCAAGAAATCTTTTAAGCTGATTGCTCACTCTCCTGAGTGTTTATGGTATTTATTGATTCAATTTAACAAATGTTTACCAAGTACTCATTTTATATCAGACACTGTGTGGGTTGGTGATTAGAAAATGATGAGAGGTTAGGTCTCTAACTTCATGGACCTTAGAGCCTATGGGAAAAGGTCAATAGGCAAATGTATCACTATGTATTAAGAAATAATGACAGCTATGTATACAGCCATAAGCATATATGGGAGGGACACCACACTTAGAAGGGGATAAGAAGGTTGGAGAGGCAGACACAATTTTTTAAAGGTATATGTAGGCAGTCTCTTAATTATGAATCTGAGTAAGCCAAAGTAAGTGGGGGGGGGGGAGCAGGGCAGAACATGCTAGGCAAAAGTGGCACCATCTTCAGAGTGGCTGTGTGTGAGTGGAACACAGATGAGGTGAGGTTGGAAGCAGAAGGAGAAACTAAATCATAAGGGACTTTCTATGCCACACTAAATTGCTTGGATTTTAATCTGAAGGCAATGGGGAGGCATTAAGGGTTTATTAAAAATAATAATTTTTTAAGCAGGTCTGGATTTATATGTAGAAAGATCAGTGTGCCTGAGGTGTGGGGGCCGAAAAGCTGGAAGGAGGTATTAAGCAGCTGTGTTGCAGTATATTGAGATAAAATATGACAAGGATTTTGAACTAGTGATAACAAAAAGTACTTTGGTTTAAGAAATAGATTTTAAATATTGTAAATGCAAAGAGATTATTCATTTTTGGATAAAGGGGAAAGGATGACAATGGGGTAGTGGGATCCAGAATGCTGCCTTGGTGTCTGCCTTAGAGAGAATAGAGAAGAATAGGCTTGGTGGGGTAGAGGAGGAGATGAGGGTGCATTGGTGATAGCATGGGGTGCTTACTGAACTTTCAAATAGGGATGCCCAGTTTACATTTCTGTATGAGTCAGCTGGGATATGTCACATGTTCTCCAGTATTGTATTTACCATTTCATGTGTATTTTGTATCTGACCCAGTTTTTTTCTTTTTTTAAAATTTTGATTCCAATATAGTTAACTTATAGTGTTATATTAGTTTCAGGTGTCCAATATAGTGACTCAAATATCCCATACATCACCCAGAGCTCTCACAACAAGTGCACTCCTTAAACCTCACACCTATTTCATACATCACCCCAGGCACCTCCCCTCTGGTATCAAGTTTTGTTTTGTTTCATTCCTTGATTGAAGAGGAGGTGCTACCTTACAATTCTTTGCATTCATCACAGGCTAAGCACATTATATTGTGTAGTGGGAGCTCAGCAAAGATTTGTTTCTTGAAAAATGGATTGATTGACTGATTGCTATGGGTTGACTCTAAAACATACTAAGTCAAATTGGATAAAGTTTGCCTGAGAAGGCTTTTATAGAGGTTTTATGTGGGAAGGTTAGAAGAGCAGCAGCATAGCACATTAATGTAAACCACCCACACTGAGTATTTTTTATGTGTACCCTAAATACTTGGTATCCTGGAAACTATTATTTATATATTTTTGAGAACAAGGATTATCTTATTTTGGACTCCATTTTATCCCCAATTAATTTCATCCTATATGGTAGGTATTTGATAAATATTTGTTGAATAAATGCACAAATTACAATCACCAAGTCACAGTTTATGTATCACAATCACTAGGTTATAGTTTATGTAAACAGTTATAAACACAGTTTATATACCACAATTGTAAATTATGAAAGCCCATATTTAATAACAGTTACATTAAATAATAGATGGAGTTTATGTAATTTTTACCACCCAATAATCACAAAGTATCTTTGTTTGCTATCTTTGTGATATATTTGTAGTTGGAGTCTGTCCCTTTATATCTGAGCAATTCTGCCTCCATCTGCTAGTGATGCCAGATGGAGGAGAGGCAGGGAGACCAAGAGATTAATGAAGCAACTCATCAAGTTGTACGAAAGGCAAAAATATATAAGAAAATCAAATCTGTTGAGATGCCCTTTCCAAAGAGTGATGGTTGCATATTGTATAAGTTTAAAGTTTCTGGAGGAAAAAAAAAATAAAGAAAACTTCTGGAAGATAAAATTATAAATGACTTGTAAAGATGTCCATTTTGGAAACACAGGGTATCATCTTCTTCCCAGTGTAAATGTTACATCCCAGTAGCAAAAGACATTAACTCTTTCTGACCATAGGGGTGAAACTAACTACACTGGGGAGTACAGTGTCCATTAGTGGAAATGGTTCCCCAAGGCTCTTACTTAGTGATGGACTCATACACCATGAAATAAGGGTGCAAGCTAGTTTTTTCAAAGAAAAGTCAGTACTTCAGAATAGGGAGATTATAATTTATAGGAGGAAGGAAAAAGCAGAATCAGGTGAACTCTGCTGGGTCTTGTGATTCTTTAAAAAGCAGTAGTAAAAAGGGTGGGGGGGGGGTCCCATACACAGTATTTTAGGATAGTACCAGACTTCAACCAGTGGGAGGTAAAAAAGAAAATGTCCCTCAAACAGTGCTGTAATGAAATAAGCTATATAATACAATTCACCAGGCAAAATGTATTCTAGCAGAAATGAATTAATTTAAGATGACAGTAACTTGTAAAATTCGTAGATGAAGAAATATTATTTCTATTTCTATATATTTTCTATTATAGTATTTCTATTATTTCTAATATTACAAATGAAAAAACATGGAATGGGAAAAGATATTTAATTAACAATCATAAGAAATAGATAAATCTACATATAAGTCCAAATAAATATCATTAATAAAGTAATCATGCAATCATATTCATTAGATTCCTCTCTCTAAAGAAAACTCCTATTGGCTTAGCTATTTCTGAGGCAAGTACCATGTAGATGTATAATTGACAGTCAAATTCTCCCTGGGCCTAACATTATTCTTCTTTACACTAAATTTCTCAAGATCAAATTTTTTTAAAAAGATTTTATTTATTTATTTGACAGACAGAGATCACAAGTAGGCAGAGAGGCAGGCAGAGAGAGATAGAAGTAGGCTCCCACTGAGCCACCCAGGTGGCCAGTTTTTTGTCTTTATTTAAAATTATACCAATCCTAGGGACGCCTGTGTGGCTCAGTTGGTTAAGCGGCTGCCTTTGGCTCAGGTCATGATCCCAGGATCCTGGGATTGAGTCCAGCATCAGGCTCCTTGCTCGGCGGGGGGCCTGCTTCTCTCGCTGCCTCTGCCTGCCTCTCTGCCTGTTTGTGTGTACTCTCTTTCTCTCTCTGGCAAATAAATAAAATCCTAAAAAAAAAATTATACCAATTCTAGTAATACTTCTGAGTTTAAATTCTTTATTAAACCTGGCTGAGTGGACAGAATATAAGATTTTTGAAATGCAAATAATTTTATTTAGTAAAAGTCACAATCAGGTCAGACCAGAAAAGAGATATAGAGGGGCAAAAAGCACGGAGTTAAGTTATAGTATTAGGGCTTTCTTGCTGGGTATTTTAGGAACACATGATTGTGTTTTTGCTTCTTACAGGAATTAGAGTCATTGTGAATGGTCTTCAATTCATTTATTCCTTCATTCACTTGATTACTCAACAAACACTTTTAAATGCTCATTATCTATCATTCATCATGTTTACTCTTATATATAGCTTAGATCTTAAATTTCCATATCTGTATAAAGATTAGAAAGGAATTACCCTCGTAATGATTGGTTAAAGATAGCACCCATACTCAAGATATGAGTTTGGCTGTTCCTGTTCTCAAAACATTTTATCTGCTCCCCAGAATTTCCCAAAGACCCTGTGTTAGGCAAGTCCATGTGAAAAGTTCTGGAAAAAGGCTATAAGCAGATGTGACATGTATCATTTTAGAGCCAAGGCATTTAAGATCTGTTGGACTACCTTCTTTCCACCATGATCTTTTTTGCTATAACAGACTTGGAGGCCATGTGTAACAGATGCCGAAGCTATAAAATGGTGGCACCTTCCTCAGTCCCATTGGACATGTAGTTTCAGTGAGAAATGAACTAAGTTGGGCTAAGCTGCTAAGATTTGAGCATCTGTTACCGTAGCCTATTTCTGGCTGTTAATCAGAGATTATCCCAAAATGATAAAGGAGGTGTTTATATGAAATAAAAGGGTTGTTAAATATCAGTTCAAACATTGGTTGATTTCTGGAAACCATGCACATCAATTCTGAAGTACTACAGATTATACAAATTTAACATTAGGTTCTTGCCTGGTTGGTGACCACCTCTATTCATGAGATAAATGAAGGTTTTTCAGATCCAATAGTGACATTTTTTTCCTATGAATCCTTTCCTTCCTCTTGAAGAGATTTATCATTTTCCAGGGTGCAGAAAAATCCATAGTGAAGATAATGAAGCCGAAGGTCAGCACCTCTTGTTTTATAGGCCCTTTCTAAGGTTTTCTGTCTAACTACATATCTGTAATTTCAGATAGTTTTTCTAAAAAATGACCCTTTCAAGTTGAATAAGCTTCAAGTTTCACAAAAATCTGAATCCAGCCCTACTTTTCATATTACAACCTCTTACCTGGAACTAGGCATTATCTTTTTTCATCACCTATTTACCACACTATCCAAAAATAAACTAGATAAAAATTCCTTTAGGCAAATCAAACCCAAAAGAAATTTCCTTTGGCTGAGTGTCTGAGCCACTGCTTTTTCTACCTTTAGTCATTTTTAGTAGCTCTCATTGACACATACAGACTGGCACCTTTGTATTTATATAAATATGGAAACACATGTACACATCCACAGACTTATGAGTACACACAGAAAGTGCATTTTACGATGTGTTGAGTTTTTTTCTATTTATTAAGATGACTTTGTAATAGAGACCTTTATTCATGTCAATATTAGGTGAATGGGGCCAATATCTATAGATTTCTGACACACAAGTCAGCCATTTTCATGAGGTCCAGCTCATGTCACAGGTCACATGTTATAATCTGAGGTAAATCAGCTAAACAATTAAAAACCTGCTCTGATGGTTTTTTGGAGCTCAAAGTCCTTGGCCCTTCAAAGAGAAGAAAACCAATGTAGTGTGATATACAGTAGCTTTCCTCTTTCCCAAAGTACTTTACTTCGTGAATTATGAGGGCTGTGGCATGACAGTGGCTGACATTTTCATAAACAGCCTGACCATAATCTGTATTCTGGTTAGCAGAAGAATGGTAGAAGGGGAGAGAATAGGGCAGAAAAAGTATAGTTAATAATTATGCATGCAGGTAGTGTGTTAGGAACTCTTTCCAAAGCTATGATAAAGTACTTCATTCTTTATTTAAACTCTCATAATCACTCTTCTTCTTTATCTAAAGAACCACATTTTTAGAAGAAGCAAAATTCTAAAAAAAAAAGTCAGCTTTCAAGTTTGTTTTTTTCCCCTCTAAATGTGGGAAAGAAGGGAGAGTAGGAGGTTTTTGAAATTACTATAAATGGGGCTTTTAACCTAGAAGTTGATTCCTCAGCAGAACAGTTGATATAGTTAATTCAAAGAATATAGCAGAAGAGTGTCTTCTTCTTGAAATTTTAGTGTTACTAAATGCCTTTACCTCATTTTATCAGTCTATAAAGTATATTCATTAATCTGTTGCTCCTATACAAGTCAGAAAAATTTTTATAAACAAATACTTTAAAAGTTAATCTTTTGTGCTTGAAACTATGCCAACGACTAAATAATATACACAGAAAATTAAAAATATCCTTTCTTGAATTTTTTTTAATCACTGGGGATAAAAAAATAAAATACAGGGAATCTACAGTCAAATAGATGGAACAGCATGTAATTAGTTTGATGCATTGCTATGAAATAAGTATTACAATGGAGGCGTACACAGAAGAAATGTGAGAAAACTCTCACAGAGTATGCCCCTTGACTCTAAAGGGAATTTCTGCAAACAGAAAAGGGGATAAGAGCATACCAGAAAAGGAATGTGAGAATTGTGACTAATCTGATATTTGGAAAATTGAATTGGGAGTTCTGAAGGCAGGAAAGAGCTAGAAAAATAGGAACCAGCAAAATCATTAAGGATTTTTTTTTTTTTCCCTAGCAAGTGAGGATTTTGACTTTATCCTTTAGGAATGGGGACCAACCAAAAAGTAGATTTGCATTTTAGAAAGATATGCATGATAGATTTGAGGAAAGAAATAGTAAGAACTAAAGTAAACATTGTCATTGGAGATTCAGAGAAGGGGATTTTCAAAAGCAGAGATAAAAAGATGGACTTTTCTGATTATATAAGATGCTAACTAAGTAAATAGGGATGTTAGGGATGACCCAGGATAGGTCCTGAAAGGAAAGGCAGTGGTTTCAGTTTGTAGCTTCTTTAATCTGAGTGTTGTGTGGGGGCATGTGCAGTAGGTGATTAGAAATGTATTTGGAGCTCAGGAAAGATGCTGCTAGGATCTGTTAAAATATAGGTGATGTCATAAAATACGGCCCTGCATATTGTCAATCAAGAAACTTATATAGACAGAAGACTGTAGGTGGAAGCATGAGTAACATCAACATTTAAGGAAAAAGTAACAGGAACCTCTCCCAGAAAGGTCAGAAGGGTAAGGAAGAATCTGAAGACTAGCACATGGTGTCATGGAAGTTGAGGTGAAAAATAGGTGTCAAAGTGGGAAAAATCAATAGTATCCAATGTTTCCATGAATTAAAAAAAAAAATCAACATCTGAAAGATGTTGATTTGTTTTAGCCTATAGGAAATTATTAGTGATTTTAGTGAAGATGTTTTCATTGGAGTGCCATAGGAGGGTATGGAAATTTTTGATTTTACAGTATTGATATGTAAAACACAGGAGATAATGTTTGTGTATTTAAATGACTTGAATTGCCTAAGATGTATATTTAGAAGACAAGGAATCAGTAAAGGTGACAAAAGGAACATATGGAAAACTAGAGCAAAGAGGGAATAATTATCCAATCATTCTGACATACACATTTACAATATATTTTTTTTCAATATAAGCAGTTTTTCTGTTCTTTTTTGGATGTAGGCTTTATAAGAGTCAGGGAACACTCAGTAAGTCACAGCTTAGTAAGACATCAGTAAATGATCATTGAGGACCACATATGGTGTATAGGACTCTGCCAGAGACAGCTGGAAATGGAAAGTTGGTGACATACATTTCTGACCCCAAGGATTTTATAAACTAACTGAGGAAATTAAACAAGTAGACAGATACCAGAATATAAGGTAAGATGTGGGTCATGGGGCTATACACTCAAACCACCATGACTGACTTAATTTGTTTCCTTTAATTATCTGCTTCTGATGTATCGCCTTCCAATTTCCCACAAAAGTTAAAAAATCATAGCACTGAAGATGATTGATAGTAATCATTTATTAATATAAATATAAATATAATAATTAATAAAACAATCATTATAATAATCTAGCACTTCTTATGGCTCTGGCCCTGTTCTGGTTGATTAAGATGAAAAACCTGTGGTGTCAGTTTCAGAAATAATCATTTACATTTGAAAATAAAGGTTTGTTGAGATGAACTAAAGGTATAAGAATTCTTATTATTCTTACATTCTTATTATTCTTACCTAGAACATTGCTAGTGAGAGCACTAAAGTAGGTAACTTAAGAATCAACAGGAGAGGGGCATCTGGGTGGCTCAGTGGGTTAAGCCTCTGCCTTTGGCTCAGGTCATGATCCTGGAGTCCTTGGATCGAGCCCCACATCGGGCTCTCTTCTCAGCAGGGACCCTGATTCCCCTTCTCTCTCTGCCTGCCTCTTGCCTACTTGTGTTCTCTCTCTCTATGTCAAATAAATAAATAAAATCTTTAAAAAAAAAAAAAAAAGAATCAAGAGGGATCAAACTCAGAAAATGGGTAGAAACCAAAGGAAGCTGTCACAAGAGTCCAGGCTTAGCAGTGCCACAAAAATGATTATCTTTTGGATTGTTAATACTAGAAATTTGCTGCTGTCACTATTGAACTCTTAATGTCATCATGAATGACTTAATTGTCTCTGGTGTACCACTTTTTCAGGATTGAAAGTGCTAGCATGAATATCAAATAGCTAACTATATGTCAGAAGCTGGGGTGTAACTTCTTTGATTTTTCTAAATTTTGTGTTGGGACATGGGTCCATATCTCAAAGCATGACTTGGCCAAAGGTTATTTCCTCAGAAAAGGAATTCAGATGATTTAGAGACAAAAACAAACAAGAGAACTTGACAAATGTCCATCTATATCTTTCTACTGATACCAACACTTATTCCCCCACAAAGTGGCCCAATTCTAATGTAAGTATTCATTATACAACCAAACTTAGTATACATCCAAATCTCTAAGGGAAATAATTCAAAATCTCATTAGTTACTACATCTGACTTGAAGTCCAGAATCACTATACAATGTCCATTACTCTTTAGTTCTCTTATGATATTACATTAATATTATATATATAAGGGCTAGGGGAAATGGAGAGGAAGGAAAAGAAATATTATATGCAAATATATTTATGACACAACAATGTATATAATAGAGGTTGTGATCTTTATTTTTGCACATACAGTTGACTCTTGAACAAGAGAGTTAGAGGTACCGGAACATGGGAGGAACATGGGAGTTAGAGGTACCGACCAGCCAACATAGTCAAAATCATGTATAACTTTTGACTCCCCAAAACTGAAATTCTAATAACCTACTATTGAATGGAAATCTTACTGATAACATAAACAGCTGATAACATAAACAACTGATAACATATATTTTTGTATTTAATATGTATTATATACTATATTCTTGTGATTAAGAAAGCTAAGGAAAAGAAAATGTTAAAAAAAAATCTTAAGGAAGAGAAAATATATTTGTAGTATTGTACTTTCAAAAATATGTGTGTAAGTGGATCTACACAATTGAAAACCAGGTTGTTCAAGGGTCAACTGTATTGATGAGACAGAGTTAGAATGTATGACTATCTCCTATACCGCCTATTAGTGTACCTGTCGTCAACACTTCACTAGAACAGGAGATTTCACCTGGTATATTTACCCAAACATTCATTCCCAACAATGGGCTCTTGTTTGTGAAGTGTTGCCATAGTCTTCTGTTAACTTTGGCTCTACACATAGCACTAAGATGGCTTGAGCTCTGTCCATATGCTCCCAGTCCCTATTTCTCCTTCATAGAGACATGTTAAGAAAAGGAAATTTGTCGATTCCCAGTTTAACACGTGGGCAGCCACCTAGAGAATCTAGTCAGCATGAAACAAAGAGGTCACACCATAGGAAGAATTTGGTAAGAACTTGTGGTACTACTGCCATAGGAAACTAGTAGCTGCCTCTTCTGGAATGCTGATGCTGCAAAAGAGGTTATCAACTATCTCTGTCTTACACATATAGGTTATTTCCATGTCTTGGGTATTGTGAATAATACCACAAAGAACATGGAGGTGTGGATATATCTTTAAAATAGTGATTTTATTTATTTACTTAATTTTATTTGTTTAATTATTTATTTATTTATCTGTCTATTTATGTATTACCTAGAAGTGGAATTTCTGGATCATGTGTAAGTTCTATTTTTAATTTTTTGAGGAACCTCCATATTGTTCTCCATTCCCACCAATTTCCATTCTCTCCAATATTGCATAAGGGTTCCTTTTCTTCATGTGTTTGTCAGCACCTGTTATCGCTTATCTATTTGATAATAATTATTCTACCAGGTATGAGGTGCTATCTCACTGAAGTTTTTATTTGCATTTCCCTACTGATTAGTGATATTAAATACCTCTTCATGTGTCTGTTGGCAATTTGCATGGGGGTTTTTTTGGAAAAATACCTAGTTAAGTCCTTTGCCCATTTTAATCAGATTATAACTATCCCCTGCTTTCAAAAAGTTTGTATTATGACACTTTGTTTTTATAAAAGACTTATATTTCATTATTGGTCTGTTTGGATTTTCTACATCATGATTCAGTCTTGGTAAGTTGTGTGTTTCTAGGAATATATAAATTCATCTAGGTTGTCCTATTTGTTTATTATTATTCACACTACTGTTATTATACTTTGTATTCCTGTACTTAGTTGTAAAGTCTCCTCTTTTACTTATAACTATTTCTTTGAGACCTTTCTGTTTTTTTCTTAGTTAGCCTAGCTAAAGGTTTGTCAATTTTACCTTTGTAAAAAATCAACTCTTAGTTTCATTAATCTTTTCTATTGTTCTCCTATTCTCTATTTCATCTACTAATCCGTATTAGTTCCTTTCTTCAACTAACTAGTTTATTCTTATTTTTCTAGTTCTTTGATATATAACATTATGTCATTTGAGATTTTTTTTTAATATTAGGGATATATAGCTATAACTTTTCCTCTTAGAGCAGCTTTGGTTTGGTGTGTTATATTTTCATTTTCACTTTTCTCAAGATCTTTCTTTGATTTTCCTTTTCTTTTATTTTCAATACATTGGTTGTTTAGTTGTCTCTTGTTTAATTTCTGTGTATTTGTGAATTTTACTTCTCTTTTACTCTAAGATTTCTAATTTCATGCTCTGTGTTTTGAAAAGACACTTAATATGGTTTCTGTCTTCTTGAATTTGTTGAGACATGTTTTGTGGCCTTTCATATGACCTACCCTGGACAATGTTCTGTGTGCACCAGTGAAGAATGAGTATTCAGCTGCTGTTCAATGGAATGTTCTATCTAAATCTGCTAAGTTTTTTTTTTTTTTTTTTTTTTTTTTTTTTTTTTTTTTTTTTTTTTTTTTTTTTTTTTTTTTTTTTTTTTTTTTTTTTTTTTTTTTTTTTTTTTTTTTTTTTTTTTTTTTTTTTTTTTTTTTTTTTTTTTTTTTTTTTTTTTTTTTTTTTTTTTTTTTTTTTTTTTTTTTTTTTTTTTTTTTTTTTTTTTTTTTTTT
>PISX010002653.1:7937-106384 GCA_004024625.1 Mellivora capensis | reverse complement strand
CATTTAAGTGCCCCAACATTAGGTGAATAAATACTTACAATCAGGGGCACCTGGGTGGCTCAGTCATTAAGCCTCTGCCTTCAGGTCCTTGGATCAAGCCCTGCATCTGGTTTCCTGCTCAGCTGGAGGCCTGCTTCTCTCTCTCTCACTCCCCCTGCTTGTGTTCCCTCTCTTGCTATCTCCCTCTCTATCAAATAAATACATAAAATTGTAAATAAATAGTTGATATAATTATATTTTCTTGATGAATTGACCCTTTTGTCATTATATAATGACGCAGTCTCTCGTGAACAATTTTAGCCTACCTACCCCTACTGTCTTATGATTACCATTTGTTTGCAGTATCTTTCCCAACCACTCACTTTGATTGAGCCTATGTGCATTTTTAAAGCTAAAGTGAATATCTTATAGGCAACAGTATTATTGGATCTTATATTTTATAGATCCAGGCATTCTATTTCTTGATTAGAGAATTTAATACATATACATTTAAAATAATTATTAATAGACAAGGTCTTATTATTGCCATTTTGTTAATTTTTTATTGACCGTTTTGCAGTTCCATACTTCCTCTCTTGCTGTCTTCCTTTTTGACTTCTTATGGTGGTACAGTTTGATTTCTTTATCTTAACCTTTCTTGTATCTACTACAGGTTTTTCCTTTGTGGTTACCATGAGGTTTACACAAAATATCTTATAACATCTTATTTTTAAGCTGATAACAACCTATTTTTATTGGCATACAGAAACTCTACACTTCTCTCTCCACTCACAATTTAGGTTATTGATGTAGTTTATATCTTTTTTATATTGTATATCTATTAACAAATTATTGTAGTTAATAATACGTAGCCAAAATAATAGACTAGTCAAGTAATAGGCAGAAAACTTGTATCTGAGAAAATTTTTAGAGTCCCTTTCTAAGCTTATCTTAATGTGATTACATAAATGAATATATATTTGCATAATGGCCTCTTTTCTCCTGCTGTTATCCTGTCCTTCTCCCATTCCCCCCTCCATGGAATGACTTTTGTTAGCCTCTGCAATTCCCAGACTCACTCCTGTTGGCAGAAAAATAAGCAACTTTAGGAAAATTTTTCTTCAAAATATGATGTAAATGTATCAAAAAGACACCAGGTAAATCTCAAGAGAATGAATCATTTCTCATTAGTTTATGAAATGTTTACTGCCTTTGTGCATAAGTATCACGATCATGAACTGAGTGCTTTGTTTGTATATCTTATTTATGTCTTTATGTCTCTCTTATGTCATAGCAGTGCAAAGCTAGAAACTGTATGGCCCACAAATCCTACAATTTTACTAACTGGTACTTAGTGAAAAAGTTTGCTAACCCCTGAGGTACACTATCAGTAGACCAGAGTTTCTATATTTTTATTCTCAGTGTTAGTTTCCTTACTATCCAGGAAAGCCAAGAGCATATTTATTGGGATTTTGTAATGGCAGCATCCTTACTTTGAGTACCAAGTTCTCTGTTGATTAACTCACTATTAACTGCTGGCTTAATGTAGTCAGTTGTGTTACAAAAACCTTATCATAATTGAATTTCCTTTGGATCAAGTAAGGAACAAAGCAGGTATTCTTGATCACACTATAAGCCATGATTCAAGAACCTCTTTTCACCTTGTGGCTCAGTCATTTTTAGCATGTTTTCCAAGGTGGTGAAAGAAAAGAAAAAATCGTGGAGGACAGTGCATGGTATATACCTGTAGAGTTGGCAATCATTTTTACTCAGATTTCATTGGTCAAAATTCAGTCCTGTGCCGCAATTAACTGTATAAGGGAGGCTGAGAAATATAGATTAATTGTGTCCTGAAGAAATAGGAAATAGGTTTGTTGAAAAGTCAGCCAGTCTCTGACACAGAGACCTTCTGCATATACAATTTATAGGGCTTCATATTTAATAAGATGGTGTGCAGTAAATGAAAGAAATAAAATGGAGCACCTGAGTGGCTCAGTAGGTTAAGCATCTGCCTTTGGCTCAGGTCATGATCCTAGGTTCCTGGGATCGAGCCTTGCTTGCATCAGGCTCCCTGTTCAGCAGAGAGTCTGTTTCTCGCTTTCCTTCTGCCTGCCACTCTGCCTACTTGTGCTATCTCTCTGTCAAATAAATAAATAAGATCTTAAAAAGAAAGAAAGAAAGAAAGAAAGAAAGAAAGAAAGAAAGAAAGAAAGAAAGAAAAATATCTTCTAAACTTTTAACATGGAAAACCATTTAGATGGTTATAAATCTATGGGAGTTTGGGAATATAGGAGAAACAAGACTGGGGAGGGATGAAATAACAAAAACAGTGAATTCCATTTTAACATAGGATTTTAACCCACTGAGCCACCCAGGCGCCCCTTTAACATATGATTTTAAAGGTACTTTAATGCCTTCCAAGTCTAGCATGCATTTGGAAATATAGGAGACATACTAAGTCTAAAGATAGAAGAGATACAGATTTTTTATTCTATTAAGTGGCAGTAAGGTCATTAGATTGACCTGGGATAGAGCTTAAATAGAAAAAGAGAGTTATAAACAAAAAAAGCATTGTGTGTAATATAATATCTGCCTTAGTACAACGTAATAGAAACACAGAGATGAGTAAAATGTTTTCCTTTAAGAAGCTAACAGTTGGGTAGACAGAAATAATCAAGGATGTTATTGATAACCTGTTGTGAGATAAAGGTTATAAAAGATAAATAGTATGGCATAGGAGAATAAAGGAAGGTCAATAAAACTTCAATACAGTTACTGATTCAATAAATAAATTATATCCAAATATATCAGGCAAAATTCTATTTCTTGATGATATCTATCTCTCCTCAAATCTTATATAAATAGATGACAATCCTTCCTATAACTAAATAGAGAAGACTTCTGCCTCCATTACTACACATTTACCTTTATGAAGAGCTTACTGTGTAGAAGGCATTGTGTTGCTTTATGTGTTTTTTCCCCCTCAGTTAAGTTTCATAATAATACTATATGACATGTATTATTCTTCTCATTAAATTCCCCAAAGATATGTATTATTTCCAAATATGAAGTGGAAAACTAGGATACCATAGAGATTATCTAACTTGTTATAGGAAACTATATTTGTCATGTTTTTTACCACCTCACACTATCTCTCTTTGTTTTTTGAAGAATAATTCAAAATACCAGTATGAATTACTCAATTAGTTATTTGTAAAACAGGAAACTGAGAGCAGGTGACATGGAATTAAATAGACAGCTATTATTTTGCCAAAATTAGGACAACATTACAAACATTTTTTTAGCAGTCCAGCATAGAGGCATAACTGAATAACTGCTATTTCAAAATACTTGATTTTTTAAAATTTATCATAGACTAAGAAAATTAGAGAATTTTAAAAACAGACACTTAAAAACTTGCATATCTAACTGATGAGTATAAGGAGAGATTTTGAGTGGCATTAGTTACACTGTATTAAGTGAGCATGTCATAATAATAGACATTTATTTTTCTAGATAAATGAAAAAACTTGAAAATTAACTTACACTTTACAAAGGAACTTTATATCCCCTTTATATCTTTCTTCTAATTTTATACCATGAATATGTATTAAATAGACAACATTAATATATGTGCTATTTCTGTATACTTTATAATCACAATTATATAATTACATGTCTTCTGTCTTTCTCTACTCTCTTCCCCCAAATGTATGCAAAAGGCAAATACATCAAAAGTAAATATACAAAAATCTTATAATCGCCAAGGAAGCCAAAAGGAATGCTTAATTTCTGGTTTATGTTTGACATTTTCTGAATTTTTATAAGGATATGAATCACTGATATAATGGTGAAACTTTTATTTTGAAATAAGAAACTCAGAAATTGTTTTAACAAAATAAATGGGAAATATAATTAAATATATGAAAGTAGGTAATGAAACTAATCAAGGTACACAGTGTCTTAATAAAGTCAGCAGCTGGGGCAGAAATTACTATGCTAAGATTGCCAGAGAAACTGAAAATAGCTTTAGGTTAACTATCCTTGGGATATGAAGCAATACAATTAATGCCTTTGCATTATTTCCTACAATAAATTAAATAAGTTTTAAATGTTCCTTGGACATATGGAAATATAAGGAACCTTTTGGGGGTGTCAAGTTAACTTGATTCAAATTAAATTATGATCAACAAGAGAAACAGTTTAATTATTGTTTATATTTTAGAAGATTTATATACAAATCCATCTTGTTACATAGAGTATTTCTTCTTTCATAGCATTATTTCAAAGTCCTTCAACTAGACATATTAGCCATAATACAAAAGGACCACAGATGTAACCTGGCATTGGTTCATTTTGTCACTCCTCTGGGAACTTGAAAGACGAAATTCGTTTTCATAATTGCAACTTTTGTTTTAGCATCTTCAAATCTTTCACAGGCTTTTTGAAAGGCAATCATATCAAAAACAAATTTTTCTTTACAGTGTTTTTTATATGTTTCTTGAGCCCTAAAAAGAAAAAAAGTAAAGTAATAGAATGAGATACTTTAAAAAAACAAAAAGTGTAACAATCATTCAGATTATTAATGGTAAGTAGATGCTTTTAAAACAGACATACAAATGGGAAAAAATTAGAACTTCACTTATTGCATAGAATTTTATTATATCAATAATACCTATAATTTATTTAATAAATGAATTCCTATAATTTATTTAATAATACTTATATTATTTCTAATATTTCTAAGATTTCTATTGGTTGTAACAGAATTTTCATAAATCCTGATTTAGATTCCCAACAAGGCATCTAAACCAGGCTATGCTAAGATTTTCAGAATTTTGGGGGCTCCTGAGTAGCTCAGTTGGTTAAGTGTCTGCCTTTGGCTCAGGTCATTAAACACAGGGGCCTTGGATTGACCCCTTCATCAGTATCCCTGTTCAGCGGGGAGTCTGCTTTTCTCTCTCCCTCTGTTTCTCCCCTCTGCTTGTGTGTGCATGCTCTCTCTCTCTCAAATAAGTAAAATATTTTATTTTTTTAAAGACTGTATTTATTTATTTGACAGAGAGACCGCACATGCAGGGGAAGGGGCAGGCAAAGGGAGAAGGAGAAGCAGGCTCTCTGCTGAGCAAGGAGCCCAGACACTAGGGACTCCATTCCAGGACCCTGGTATCATGACCTGAGCAGAAGGCAGACACTTAACCAACTGAGCCACTCAGGCATCCCTAAATAAAATCTTAAAAAAAAAAAAAAAAAAAAAAAAGATTTGCAGAACATTTATTTAAGCCTCGCTATATTCAAGTTTCTTCTAGGATGCTGTTATGGACTGAACTATGTTCCCACTTCCAACCCCAAAATTCATATTGAAGTCCTAAACTCCAGTACCTTAGAATGTTACTGTATTTGGAGATAGGGTCTTTAAGAGGTAATTAATTTTAAATGTTATCATACAGATGATATGAGTGGTGTCCTTATTAAAAAGATGAGGAGACACTAAGGATATGAACACATAGAACAAACATCATATTACGACATAATGAGAAGGCAGCCAGGGGAGAAAAAGTTCTCAAACCTGAGAAACCAAATTTGATATATCTTGATCTTGGACTTCTAGCCTTTAAAACTGTGAGAAAATAAATTTATGTTGTTTAACCCACTCAGGCTGTGGTATTTTGTTATGGCAGCACCAGCAGACTAATATGGACTCTAAGTTGGGAAAAGGTGAATGAGGTTACCCTGTCAAAACTAGAAAATGTCCTGGTCCTTACAGGACTTCACTCATTCATCCTCATTCATACAATAATTATGTATTATAATGCCCCTAGATGCTGGAACCATAAAGATAAATATGACATAACTATGAAAGAAAGTTTATAGAAAGTAGAGAAATAATGAATACATAAATAATATTTTAGTGGCATAATTAAAACACTATGTAACAATACAAGGAAGGCATAATGAAAAAATTAGTAAATATTATCTGAAGAAGGGGGTAAAGAAAGACAAAAAAGACCAGATTTGAAATAATCCTTGAACTTAGTCTTGAAAGATGTGTATTTTTCAGGCAGAAAGTATAAGGGAAGAACATTTTGCTCATGTATGTTTGTTTAAATAGCATGAACAACTAAAATAAAGGCAAAGATAATAGCACAGCTTGGCATTCTCTAAGAAGTGACAACACTCTAATTCCTGAGACAGTGGAACAGATAACTCTGAAGAAACAAACCTACAACAGATCATAGAACTCTTGATTTATATTTACATATACTCAGAAATCTGGACTTAGGGAGTAGAAGAAAGGCCAAATTCTAGAAAGTCTGCAACTTACTGACTATGTGATTTTAGACAAGTTATTTCAGTTCTCTTTACCTCATTTTCTTCATTTTTAAAAAGGGGATAATCCAATTCATGAGTTTTAGTAAAATGCTAAATGAGTTAATACATTTAAAATCCTTAGAACTGTGCCTGACATTTAATAATTCCTTTTACTGGATGGATAATAAGGGTATTCATCAGGATAGGAAATATAGGAAGAGCAGACAGATGAAAAGAAATATCGGAATTCTCTTTTGGTAATATTGTGTTTAAGGAGCCTGGTTGTCCATGTGGTAATGCTCACATAGTTGACCAGAGAGAAGCAATGGTTTATGGATAAGAGAAAATGTAGTAAAGCCATTCTGCTTGGGCTTGAGATGCAGGTCTGCAACTTACTGTGGGATGTGGGACACGTTATTTAAACTCTGTCTGAATCATTTTCTTTATATTTAAGAAGAGATAGTCTAACTCATAGGATTTAGTAAGAACTAAATAGCAATACATTTAAGACCCTTAGAATGCCTGACATTTAATAATCACTCAGTGAAAATTAGCTATAACTATTTTGAATCTGGATCTCTAGAGAGTAGCTACATCTGGACATGTAGCAGAGTAGAAGTCATAGCAAAAGGGACTTTGCACATGTAATTAATAGAATTAACTAAGTCTAAGAAAGGTATTAAAATAATCATCATACAGAGAACAATGATAAACTCTGGACTAAATGTAAAAAACAAACAAACAAAGAACATGACGGAAACAAAAAAAACTAAACTATTAAAAAGTACTGAAGAGTGAGAAATAACAATCTATTATATTAAATATGCCAGGGTCAGATAATTGGAAAACGAAACTAAGAAACAATTCTATTTACAATAGCATCAAAAAAACAAAAACAAATACTTAGGTATAAGTTTAACAAAAGATATACAAGGCTTATGAGTGAAAATAATAAACTCTTTTTGAAAAATTAAAGAAGACCTAAATTAATGGAAAGTTCACCATTTCAAGGACTAGGAGACAATATCTAGATGTTAATTATCCCCAAATTTATCTATATATGCAATGCAACCCCAATGAATATGCTAAGAGTCTTTTTGGTAGAAATTAATTTTTAAATTTGTTTTACATTTATAGAAGATCAAATTTAGATTAAGACTATATTAAGATATAAGATTAAGATGAATAAGTATTAAACTTAGGTATTTTGAATTTATTAAAATTTCAATTCTATGTCAATGCAAAGGTCTGATATTAACCAAAACAATCTTGGGAAAGGAAGAACAAAGTTAGAGTTTGTATTTTCTTATTGCTGTGTAACACATTACCATAAAGGTAAGGTATTGGCTTGTAAGAACAACCACTTTATTATTTCATGGTTTTCATGGGTCAAAAGTCCAGGCACAGCATGGATTAGCTAGCTGGGTTTATTGTTTTGGTTCTCACCAGATTGAAATCAAGATGTCAGCCGGGGCTGTGGCTCTTTTTTCCTTTTTTTTTTTTTTTTAAGATTTATTTATTCATTTTAAAGAGAGTGCACAGAGGAGCAGAGAGAAACTTTAGCAGACTCCTCACAGAGTTGGGAGTCTGATGCAGGCTCAGTATCAAGACCCAGATACCATGACCTGAGCCAAAACCAAGAGTCAGTCATTCAAATGACTGTGCCACCCAGGGGCCCCAAGGCTGTGATTCTCATCCAGGATGTGAGGTCCTATTTCCCAGATTCTTGGATGTTGTCAGAATTCATCTCCTTCTCGATCTTTCTGCATAGTCTCTTTCATCTTCAAGGCAGCAATGTCATATCAAATCCTCCTACTTTGAATTTCTCTGCCTTTCTTTTCTATTACTACATGTAAAGGCTCATGTGATGCATTGGGCCTGCCTGGATAATCCAAGATAATTTCTCTATTTTAAGATCCATGAATTAGTACCCTTAATTACATGTTCAGAGTTCTTATTGCCATGTATGTACTGTTATGGGTAAGAGGAAAAAGAGTAACCAAGTGAGGGAGAAGCTAAAGGTGGAGGCCATACAATTAATATTAGTGTAAATTTACAAGCTAGTGATTTCTTTTAGTCATTTTAACCTGAATGCAAGGCATAGAGATAGTTGGATTATTCCAAGGTAGGAGCTGGGGTGGTTAGCATTGTGGAGGCAATGAAAGGAAAGGACTTCAGAGACACTGAATGAAATGGAGAAAAGAATAACTTATATGAAGAACCCTGGAGGACATAGAAGAAATGAAAAGAAAAGAAACATTTAAGGAAGTTTATTTGAAGCTTGAGTGTCATAATATATTTGAATAATTCATGTGGTGAAATAAAAGAAGACAAGAATTGAAAAGATAGAATATTTTATTCATAAATAAGTATACAAGGATTTAAGATTTAAGAGGTAGGGCAGTTCCAAGTGATGAGGAAGGCTTTATGTGTCTATGAAAATGAGTTTAAAGGTTGTTGAGATCCAAAAATATTAGGCAATTGGGAGGGCTGTTCTTATGAATTTGGAAGTTCACTGTGATTACAGCTGAAATTGGATGGAGAAAAGCTTTATAAATCAGTATATATACACCACAGTGAATGAAGAGAGTAGTCTAGGAGGTAAACTGATGACCAAACTAAGGACAAGCAGAAGATGATGTAATTAGATAAAGTGCCTTATGTGCCAGATTTTCCATGCTAATTGATACTTTATTACAAAATGGACACCCTGCTGTTCTGCCCTGAGAACTTTCATCAGAGTATGAATAAGAATATTTTGGAAATTACATGACCAGCTTTTACCTGAGATATATATTTTTTCTCATTTCAAAGTCTCTTTTTTATTCATTCTTAAATACCCTTGCGGGTAGTTTATCAACTTTCTAAACTAGAGCTTTATGGTTCCTCTTTCTTTTTTCATGCTTCCTCATTCCACAGCAGGATCAGGAACTACATTCTCAGTAATGACTTCCCTAGCTATTGAGATTCATCAGAATGCTTTTAGGTCAAGTGTTTGATACATTAATGAAGAATCAACCAGGAGAAAAAGAACGGAAAAACTGCTGAGGTCTCTGGCCAGACTTTATTTTTTGACTCACTGCTCTCTTCTGCATGTTGATACGAAATCTTTACTTGAAAAACATTTATAATAAAACTCAGTAATGTCTTTTAGGACATGTTACCTACATAGCCAGAATATTGCCTTATTCCTGTGTGTTTTCAAGGAGATGGATAATATCTTTGCAACAGCTTACAAAAGAAGATAATTCAGTTAAGATACATTAGGAAACTCATTTGACTCTGTATCCTCTTCAAATTAATGATGGCCAGGCATTCAATTTGCTGTGATAAAACTAAGCTGATTGAATTTCTCTAACATTGATTTGCACTAGATTTGTATTTTGATATACTAGACTAGCTTTCATTTTCTTTTCCAAAATATATATTAAATTATAGAAAAATTATTTCCAAAAAAACACACACACACACACAGAGTATACATTAGGGAAGATGTTTTTAAATTTTGGAGGCGAAATATATAAAATATTTTCATACTTAAAAAGATATTATATAAATAAATATTATATAAATAATAAATAATTATATAAATAGTTTAAAAATTGCTTTTAACTAGGAAAAGGAAAATGCTTTCTTATTACTTTATGCTCTTTTCTAGTACAAACTACTTTTTAATGATAACATTTAAAATTGTAAATGATTTATTTATTTTATAATTTAAAGTTGTACCTTTTAATCCACTTCACCTATTTCACCCATTGCCCCTACCCACTTCTGCTCAGGCATACAGAGATGAAAAGTATAGCATCAGGAATATAAGCAATACTATTGTAATAATGTTGTATGGTGACAGATGGTAACTATGCTTACAGTGGTGAGCACTCAGTAACACATAACATTGTCAAATTATGTTGTATACCTGAAATTAATGTAATACTATATGTAAACTATACTTCAGCAATCAATTTTTTAAAATGTAGATGAAATAAGCAGCAATATGAATCACTAAGTATTTCTAGGCAAGCCTTAGGCATATGTATTTACACTGTTTGGATAGTTAAAAATGTCACCAGGATAAAATTGTGACTTGATAAGCTCCAATCTAATATCAGACAAAATTGTGTAAAAGACTTTGAAAGAGTAAAAAACGATTACTGAGGATCCTTTCTAGTGCACCCTTCAGAGTTATCTGTGTCTTTCAATCTCACTGATCTATTCTACAACCCTATATAAGTTTAAGAAAACTATGAGTAATACAAAACTAATATAATTGTATATGTCAGTTATAGTCTCCATAAAAAAATCCTTTGACAACTAATAGAGTTTAAATGTATTAAATATAGCTTAATATATTTTGAGTCAATATTAATTTTCAGAGCTTTTGCACTGTTTAGTTTAAAATTTAAAAATCATCATGAAACAATTTTTTAAAATTTTTGAATTTGTTTGAGAGAGCTTTGTCCCAAGTGTGTTCTGAGGATTAGCATTCTGAGACATTTCTTGAAATGAAGGTTCTGTGGTAAAATGCATGTTTAAAATAAGTTTTAATTTTTTAGTAGGATTCCTAATGGTCTTTACCATGTGACTGTTCACTGAAATTACAGTCCCTTTCTAAGCTAATTTAATGTTTCTTAAGCAACTGCACTTTCAATCATCCCTCTTCAAAAATCTCTGCTATGAGTAGAGCAATATTTACCACCTCCTTCCTCTCTCCCCGAGGTTACCTATTCTGAACTCTCCAATTTTGCTCATCCACTTTGCCAATTATGATTTCCCCCAGCACTTTGCTTTTCCAAATTCAAATTGACAACTGTAATTTCCTACTTCTATTTTTTGTAATGATTCAAGTATATGCTTATACCTGCCACTGAACTGTGAGTTCTTAGAGGATCAAGAATATGTTATTAATTTTTATATGGGGGTGTTGGGGAGAATTGAAATGAATTAACACTTTGATATTTAGTTATGCTTTCTCTTTGAAGGTGTCTTAGATTACTCTCATCTATTTATTACCTACCATTTAACTAGAAATTTTAATTTTGTCTTGAAGTTCTTATATTGTGTTTGTATTATTATTTAACTCTGGTAGTCTTATTGCCTGGTGACTTATCTCCCACCTAGATTTTCAGTTTATTGGTGTCAAATAATCTTTATGTCCCCATAACACTTTGACATCTTCAATAGCTGAAAATGAATTACCATTTGAATGATTTGAATGGAAGGTGTTCCCCAGTAGAAATGCGAATGATCACAGAGAGATAGAAAAAAAAAAGTGTAGGAAAAATTTATTATCACGAAATAAGCACTTATTTTAAGATAGATATCTATTCTAATAACTAGTAGATATTTTCAAAATTTCATGAATTATATTTTTAGTATATATTTAATAATTCTGGTTATATATTTTCACTACACATTCTGAAAAAATACACATTATTTTCATTCCAATGGCTGAAGTATTAAGCACACTAATATACATATGTATATATACAGTATACATACATATATATGCATACATTATACATGTATTATAGATATAGATATACAGACATAAATAGATACACACACACACATATATATACGTATTATTCGTTTGCCCCAGGGATCTAGCATATGACTTAAATGGACTGACATGCAACCATTACTAATTCAAAAACTTTTTTTTATCCTATTTTTCTTAATAAATAATTACTGAATAGATTTTGGAAACTACTGTACTAGCTTACAAACTAGTTAGGAAACTACTGTACTAGAAATGAAAAGATAGACCAAATTATTTTATAAAGGTCTTTACCAGCTAAGCTGATAAAGGCCATCGCGTGGTAACTGCGACAACTGAGACCTAAACCAAGTACTGTGGGAGAACCAGCAAATGAAAGGAATTAATTCAGACTGGGAGAACAGTTGTGGAAAGGTAAAAAGCACAGGTACCCTTTCAGTTGGTTACTAAAGGATGTGAATAATAAAAGGATGAATTTTGTCAATGGTTGGACAGTTCATACACTGCATGACAGGGGCAAATAGGGGACAAATAGAAATACCGTCACACTCAGCCAAGCATCAGCCACTAGTGATGTGTTTTCCTGGAGAAACACATGCCTTGTCCTTCTCATACAGGCACTAACCCCTCACCAATTTGAACACTCCAAATCTTTCTAATTTGCACAATAATAGAGGCTTGTGTTGCATGATAATATGTAGATAGCACTAACATTATGGGCTTGTAGTACTCTTTCAAAGTTCATATTTTAAGACAAAAGGGATAGAACTAGTAAAGTTACTGGAATAAGAAACTACAAATTTGGGTAGGGAATTGGGAATAATTTAGTCTATATGGAGCAAATAGTGCTGTTAGGGGAAGAGGGAAAGGCTATAGCAGAAAATTTAGTGAGACCAGTCTAGTTAAATTGGAACAAAGTATGATGTCTGAAATGCTATTCAGATTTTATTCTGTTGGACAATGGCAAAGCATCAATATACTTAAGGAGGAAGTAACACAATCAGAACTTAATTTTAAAAGACAGTTGTGGGCAGGTGCCCAGATGGCTCAGTTAGTTAAGTCTCTGCCTTAGGCTCAGGTCATGATCTTGTGGCTCTGGTCCTGGGGTCCAGCCCATGGTCAGGCTCCCTGCTTAGCAGGGAGTCTGCTTCTCCCTCTCCTTCTTACCAACACCCTCCCCGCTCTGTCTGTCTCTCTCAAATAAATAAATAAAATATTTAAAAAAATAAAAGACAGTTGAAGCTTGGCTAGAGAACAGATTTGGGTTGAAGAAAGGATATCTTGAGAATGCAGATGGAACTCTCAATTTGAAGGATAAAATGTGAATCTTAGAATGACTCTGAGTCTGCATTAGAATGGGAGAAGTGGGATTGAAAAGGATGAGTTTGAGACTCCTTTTAGAGGTAAAATGAATAAAGAAACCTATTAGATGTTGGCAATGAGAGAGACTGAGTTGTAAAAGACTGGTTTCTAGCAATGGTCAAGAGGCTACTAATGATTGTCATTTAAAAGAACAACCATTCATTAAGAAGCAGGTTTTGTTGGTTGAGGGTGGAGGCAGGATGAGACGGAGTTGTTTTATTGTCTCATCTTTGGTAATATATAAGAACATTTTTGTCCTTTTTTGTTGTCTCTATTTTTCAAAGAGAATGTTATAAACAAAGTACTGTTTATTAGGTCCCAATACTTAGTATACAATATTAACATGTAATTGACTTAAAAGCCTCTATAATAGCAAAACTGCACTTACCTGATTTCCTTCATTTGTTTTAATAAATTCTTTTGATATTTTTCCATTTCTAGTCTTTGCTGAACAACCAGACATTTTTCTTGTAAGACAGCTTGATTCTTCCTCAATCTGTCCATTTTAATAATTCCTTTGGATAAAAGAGTGCGCTCATTACTTATGTTTTGAATTAATAAACGGTCTTCAGCCTTTTGTTTTTTTTCTGCTAGAAACATAGCTCTCCTCTCTCTAACTTTTTTGAGGTAATTGAATCTGTCCTGCCAAAGTTGTAGTAAACCATTCTGAATTGTCTCATTATCTTTTGCAATTAGTTTTTGTGCAGCATTTTTTTTCTTATTTAGGTTTTCTTGAACAGTTGAGCGAACTCTTTCTTGGGCACCTTGTGCAATGGTGATAGCTGCTATTCTTTTCTTATGGCTTTCCTGCTCCTTTTGTTCTGAGTAATATTTATCAATATCCCAAAGTGTTTGGAGTTTTATACCAGTTCTGTGTGCTGTAAAAAACTCTTTTCTTACATTACTCTTCAACAGCATGTCTTTTTTATTAATTGCTGGTTTTTGATGAGTAGTGGGAAATGGCTGGACATATGTAGGAAAATAATATTTTTCTTTCAATAATGCCGCACACTTCAATGAATCTGAAGTATGTATGGGTAGTTTGAACACTGATATCCTAAAACTGGCATCCAATTCTTCATTCTCACTTTCATCTTCAGACTCCTTCTGACCTACATCATATGGAAGACAAATATAATACATTTCACAAATGCTAAGCAGTTTATTTTCTGCCCCTATTGTTTTGAAAGCTACATTAATAAAGTTGACAAGAACATGTTATTGACTTTATTAAGGAGCATTTTTCCCACTGATGTTCTTTGTAAACTTATGGTTTAATAGTGATTTTGGTGAGGGAAATCACTATTGAAACCATTTAACACAAAAATGCACTGATTCCTGTATTTCCTGCATTATCTCTCACAATCACTTAATTGGCAATGACTGAATAGCAGTATCTTATCTTACACTTAGTACTTAATGGTGCATATTATTTTTACACTTAGTTATTATTAGCTCATACTTGCAAAGGACTTTGTAATCCATCTTACCTTATTTGTCTTAACTGGTAGAAACGAATAGCTACTATCATAATTGTTTTTTCTTTTATTGGACACACAAATCCCTCAACCTCCTTTGCTATTATGTATAGTAATGAGACTAATTCCTCTCTAGTAAAGTGTGAACAGAAGTAATACGTGTCATTTCTGGTCTAAGGAAATGAATATGTTTTCTCTATACTTTCTTTCTTCTTCTGACTCACTAGACAGAGATAAGGATAAGGCCTTAGAAGATGGTGAATCCACAGTGTGGAAGGATCCTGGCTCCCTGAATCACAGCTTAAAAAACTATGTATTCACCAGGATTAATCAAACTTGGACTCTTATAGAAGCCAGAAATAAAGGACAATTATGTTTGAGTCAATATATATTTCTGGGTCTATTTGTTATTATAGCCAACTTAACTAATATAATAACTTGAATCACATCATTGTTCATATATTTATTTTCTGACAAACCTAGTTATGAATATAGGATCAGTGGCAAATATAATTTTTAAAAGTTATGCTTATTGGTCTTAGGAAAAGATGTTTCTCATGTTTAACTAATTCCCTCTACCAAAATTACATCTCTACTAATCATAGTCTACAACAGTTTTATTTTTTCTAATAGAAAATTATCTTAATACCTTTATATGTCAAATGCAAATCCACTGGTAGAGATTTTATGGAAGTTGAAGTGACCATAAAGAAGGGTAGGACCTAGGTGGCAGCAGGGAAGAAGCAAATAGGCATGATTTTCACTAGGGGCCATAGGAATATTAACATTGGAAAAGGAAGCAGTCTAAAGCGAAGTAGAAAATCAAGTCTAGCAAGTATAAAAGGCAATATACCAGGATACAAAATCAAAGTGTCTTGAAAAGGCTATTAAAGTTTGGGTCCAAAGCAAGGCACTAGACACAGAGGAACAAAATACAGAATTTCAGTTCTAGAGTAAATAGGATATGGTCTGGGGAACCACCTAGAAAAAGTATTCTTTTGTGTTATTTGATTTTATGTGTAAATCTTGGCATGAGAAAGCTGGCCAAGAATAAAAAGAACAGGGATAGAAAAGACAACTTTAATAAGTTACTAAAGATTCTGGTCATCAATTTCAATTCTTATGGGGGATTGGGATTATTTTCCCCATACCACCAAGCAATGCTCCAACACCAGCCAGGTGTCCTGCAATTCAAATCAATTCTGACACTCCATCTACCTGGAGATAGGGTCACCTCCCATAGGTTAAAGTTTCAGTCCTACAAAATTGTCCCTACCCCCTTCTGATGCCAATCACAAATCCAAGTTATCAACTGAGCTCTGACAAACTGGCTATAGATTAGAGGATCCACTAACCCTCACCTGGGTTCAATTCGCTAGAGTGGCTCACAGAACTCAGAGAAACATTTTACATTTTACTTACTAGATTACTGGTTTTTTTATAGAAGGATATAACTCACGAGCTGCCAGACAGAAGAGATGCATAGGGCAAGGTATGGGGAAAGGGAACAAAGCTTCCATGCTGTCTCTCCAAGCACACCACTCTGCCCAAATCTCCACATGCACACCAACATACAAGTTCTTAGAATCCAGTCCTCCTAGTTTTTTTATGGAGGCTTCATTACATAGGCATGATTGATTATACCATTGGCCATTAGAACCAAATTCAATCTCCATCTCCTCGCCACTTTCCAGAGGTTGAGGGTGGGACCGAACATTCCAATGCTCTAACCATGGGGCTGGTTCCCCTGGCAACCAGTCTTAGGTGTGATCCAAAAATCAGCTAACATAACAAGACATTTTTGTTGCTCTTCTCTCATCACTTAGAAAATTCCAAGCATTTTAGGAGTTCTGTGCTAGAACCAAAGACAAAGACCAAATATATTTTTCTTGTTATAAATCACAGTATCACAGTTACCAGTATACATCAATTTGCTCTTTAATAGCTTAATGCAGTGAATAGTGAGACTACAAGTTCTTTGAAAATAGAAGCCATACTTTATCGTAATTACATTATACTAACTACATTTATACTAACTAGCATATACTAACTACCTTTACTTTGTAGATGATGATTGAGATGTCTCTCATTGGCTGATTGAACATAATCCCATTAACACTTTTCCAAAGTCTCCCAGTTTCAGGGTACCCGGGTATCTCAGTCAGTTAAATGTTAGACTTTTGATTTCAGTTCAGGTCATGATGTTAGGGTCGTGAGATCGAGCCCCTCAAGCGGCTGCACAGTGGGCATGAAGTCTGCTGGAGATTCTCTCTCTCCCTCTGCCCCTCCCCACCCCCCTGTTAGCATGCACCCACAAGCCGTCTCTGTCTTAAAAAAAAAAAAAAAAAGTCTCCCATTTTCTTTCTCTGCTTCCAGACATTGCTCACTGCTATAAAATACATCTTCCTAAAACAGGATTCTAATCATATCATGCCTTCCACCCAAAGGGAAACAAACCTTCATGGTTCTCCACTTACAGAATGAAGGATAGTTCCACTTTTTAGCCTAGGATCCTTTATCATAGGGAAAGAGCTTCATTTTTTCCCCTATACATACACAACATCTTCCAATCTTTGGCACTTTGCTTATATTACTCTATGCTTTGTCCAGTATGTTGTTTTCCCTATCTGCATATGTACTTAAATTTTATCCATTATTTAAGACCTCTTCACATGTCATCTTTCCTTATTCTTTACATAAAGAAATTCTTAGACATAGTAGCAAGCTAGATATAAGTTCCAAAGGAGTAGGATTCATGTTTTCTTTCATCCTTCATTCCTAGCCTTTAGCCTAGTATTTTGCAGAGAAGAGGGTCTTTTCTGCAGGGGTGGGATAGTGGCGTAAACTAAATAGTAGATGCCAAAAAGTACATGTGTTGGATGAATGAATAGATGAAATAACCTTGTTGCTCAAGAGTAATTTGTCTTTTACAGTGGTAGAAGTCTAAAATTTGGAGACAGGTGGGCTGGGTTTGAATCCTATTTTTACCACTTATGTGGCCTAGGCAAGTTATTTAATTCTCTGTGCTTCAGTATACTCACTGTAAAATGGATATAATAATATCCAACTTATAGGGTTCATACAGGATTAAATGACAATAAAATGTAAACTGTCTGATAAAACTTGATATTTATGTATTAGAACAATGCCTTATAATGAGTAAGAGCCACATGTTAGTTATTATTACTTTTTCATTATATTTCATCTGGAAAATTTGGAGCTTATCTTTTTTCCTTAATTCCATCAACAGTATAGTCAAATAGCCAGATAATCTAATAACGAGTGGGAAAAATGCAGCAGAGCACTTTTATTACTCCTTTCAACATCCAATGTATATTGAAGTATAGAATGTACAGGAAGCCTTCTTTGTATGCTTATTTTGTTTTAAGACTTTATAATTAATCTCACTAGCTATTGTGAAAAATAGAAGCCAGCTGATGGAAGTTTTCTCATCTTTTTATAACCAAATTTATAAACCTATCTGCATGTTAATGCACTTTCATCGTCTACCCTGATACAATTTTAAAAAACATCCTTCAGCAGCAGTCAAATTTTTCACACATACTTTGGCCCCATCAGGCTTTACTTTCCCTTCTCCAATTATCTTAATGTTCTCCTTTTTAAAAAAAAAAAAGATTTATTTATTTATTTGAGAGAGAGAAAGCACAAACAGGGAAGCCAGGAAGCCGTAGGCAGTAGGAGGCTCCCCACTGAGCAAGGAGCCTGATATGGGACTCAATCCCAGGACCCTGGGATCATGACCTGAGCCAAAGTTTGCAGCGTAACCAACTGAGCCACCCAGACATCCCATGTTCTCCTTTATCATTGCCTCTCTACTGGATCATTCCCATCATCCACCAATGCGAGCACTACGACATTCTTTTGTTCCTCCTTGCCCTCTAGCTACCATTCCACTTTTCCTGTTCAATTCTAGAATAAAAACTATTGAAAGAGTTGTCTCCTTTTCATCACCTTTTATATTTTTTCAGCTTATTTAGATATGTATCTTACCTCTATTATTCCCATCCAAATTTTGAAACTCTTTCTACCAAAGGCTTTCATGGTGATTAACACAAAAAATACATTTTTTTTCTGTTCTAATTTTTTGTAACTCTCAGTAGTGCTTAACACAGTTGTTTCTCCTTCTTGAAATCTTTTTTCTTTTTTCAAATTCTGATTTGCAGACTTGCTGAAGCTTTCCTGATATCTTAATGAATTCTTTTTTCTTCTTCTAGATTCTCTGAAGCTCCCCTGATTTTCTCTAGCTTTCTGATTGCTCTTGATTTTCAGATTCTTCTTTGTCCAGCAAATCTCTGGAGTTCTTGAGGACTTGATATTAGGTCTCCTTCCCTTCTACAACTCTCTTCTTAAGTGAATCATACTCACAGCTTGTATCAGTCTGTGCACTGGTAACTCTCATATTTATCACCTCCACTTGGAAGTTTTAAAGGTATTTTTTCAAAGTTGGTACATTCAAATTTTGCTACCAGAAACCAATTCCCACTAAAATCAGCCCTATCTCAGCAAACGCCACCTGCTAGTTTATTCTTCCCACATCAATTTTATCAATTAGTATATAGATTTAACCTCAGAAATATAGCTAAAATTAATTTTTTCCCTCCATTTCCCTCCATTAGCTTCCTTCAGGTTTCTATCAGTTCTTAGTTTGACCAACTGCAGTGGCTTGAGTACTCTCCATATTTCCCAACGCACAACACACTTCATTGCCCACATAGTGATAAGTCAGAGTCATCTCTTAAAATTTTGTCTTTAAAGGCCTGTGGCTTACATATGACCTCATGATAAAAGTCATTTACTTGCCATAGCCTACAAAAACTTACATGATTTTACACTGTTGTACTTATCCAACTACTTCTAACCACATCTATAATGCTTAGCCAATACATAAATGATTTGTGGGTTAATTCTCAGGCACTATTTAGAGTGCCAGAACTATAAATGATAAAAAGAATTCAGTTTCCTCTATTACTATTTTGCGAGTGAAAAGTCCGATTTGACTAAGATAGATAAATATGTGGGTACCACCTACTAGCTAGAGTCTTCAAAAAGTGAAAACAGTGCTGGCTTAAGAATCATATAGTCTGGAAAAAAAAAACCAACAACCTTAAAGCCTAGTAGAGAAGACAAATGGGTAAAGCATATATCTTCAAAATACTGTAGCTAATGGTAAGGTAAAAGTACATGTAAGCAGGAAGCGTTGCGACAGTAGAAGAAAGACACTTTTCCCTATCTGGGTTAGTGAGCTGGTTGTCAGCAAAACTGTTCTGGAGAAGGTAACAGCTGGGTTTATTTTTAAAGAGAGTCTTTGTTTTATATTTATACTACTATAAGTCCACGTTTGGGGTATATGGAAAAATTCAATGAATTTGCAAAAGGTGTGGGCAAGAGAACAGGAAACAAGGTATTCCCAGGATGGGGGGATCATAAAGATACAGATGTGAAAAAAAAGATATATGTGAAATTTGGCTTTATAAAACATATAGTCAGCAGCTATTATCAGCAGTTAGTTGCTACAGATGTCCAGCAAGCAGGTGGATAAATGAGCTGAATCTAAATGCTGCAAGAGAGGACAAATCAGGAGATAAATATTTGGAGCCAATCGCAGAGGTTTTATAGGTAAAACTGTAAGCATATTCAAGAGCTACAAGAGAAGTAAGGATGAAACCTTGGGGAAATCTATTTAATATGTACATGATAGGTAAGCCAAACATTAAGGAGAAAAAAAATCTGTGGCTGTAGCCTTTTGCTATGTAAGCCTCTAAAGAAATCACTACATGTAAAAGAGACTTGGCATGTGTATACACCTAGTTTGCCATAGTTTGCCATGGAAAGTCCCTGTCTTTGCCTGCTGTCCTGGTGAAGTTTATTAACAGCAACTGCTTTCGCTTTCAGAAATGGCACACGTTGGAAGGTAAATCATTGGGTCACCTTAGCTATAGGGACATTGCCCAATAACAGACAACAAGTAGGAGAGTAACACTGTGCTGTCTGCACTGTTTTAAGTTACATTAGTATCTTAGTACAATGGCCAGGACTTGATAGATACATAGTAAATGATTTTGTTAAAACATAGGTTACCAGATCCTCAAGGTTCAATGAAAGTTCAGACCATGTTTGTTTTGTTCACTACTTTATACTAAGCACTTAGAAGAATGTCTGGTGCATAACAGAACTTCAATAAATATGTGAATATTTATTGAATTAATGAATATTTTTTCTACAGACAGCTAGGCCAAATCAGGGATACTCTTCAGTTTGGGAGGTGGACTGTTGATTTTTCATTGACACTTTCCTCTCATCTTTTGCACCCTCACTTTCTGTATTCCCCATATCTATTGTTATTCCCTTTAAGAACCCTACACTTCAAATATAACATCATAACTTCTGAACAGGACTTAGACACTTCTATTTCTTATCTTTGGCTCAGGCTATTCCCACTTATTTGAAAGGCCTTATTTGCATCACCATCTATAAAAAGATCATTCATCTTGAATAACATAAATACATTTATTTCTTTACATGTTTACTTCTTTACATGTACATTTAAAATTTATTTTAATATTTATAAACCTGTAAGGTAGATGGTATTAATCCCTAATCATAATGATACAGCTAATACACACCGAGTGTTTGCTATATATCACATTGCTCCACATCTTTTATATAAAGTTTCCTCAACAACCTTATGAAGTAAGTACTGTACTATTTTTATCCCCATTTTTTCAGATAAAGAAACAGGCTTATAGAAATAGCCAATATGTTGGATTAAGATCCTAGCATATGTCTAACACCTGGGGAAAAAACAAAACAAAACAAAACAAGACAACAAAACAAAGAACAAATATCTGGGACTCCAGAGAATTAACAAAAACAGATAATAACCTGTTAAAAACATTCATACCCTTATAACAGAATCCAGAGTATACAACATTTGTGATGCCCTCAATATAATCCAAAATATGTAATATGAATGATAATTATATCATGAAGGATACCACCTCATATAAAATAAAGAAATCATGCAACCAGATCAGCCATTTAAACTGATCCTTTCTGTATTTTATGTGAAGGGGTACAATATTAAATAGATTGTGCAAAGTTAAGGATATATATTAAAATCCCTACAGAAAATAAACATATAATGCAAAGAGGTTCAACTGAAAATCCGAAAGATAAATTAAAATAGATTACAAAAATAGTTGAATAAACAAAAAGAAGACAGGAAGGGGTGCATGGGTGGCTCAGAAGATTAAGCCTCTGCCTTCAGTTCAGGTCATGGTCTCAGGGTCCTGGGATCCAAATACCCACATTGGGCTTTCTGCTCAGCGGGGAGCCTGCATCCCCTTCTCTCTCTCTCCCTACCTCTCTGCCTACTTGTGATCCCTTTCATTGTGCCAAATAAATAATTAAAATCTTTAAAAACAAAAAGAAGACAGGAAAAAATAAGCAGAGGAACAAAAGACTAAGGACAGAAAATAAAAAATATTACCGGTCTAATAGGATTAGTGTCCTGTTTAGAAGAGACACCAAAGATCTCACTTTCTACATCTCTCCATGAACACACACACTAAAAACAGGTCATATAAACACACAGAATATGGTTGCCATGCTACCATCTTGATCCTGGACTTCCAGCCTCCAGAACTGAGAAAATAAATTTCTGTTTAAGCCACTTGGTGTGTGGTATTTTGTTATGGGGGTCTGAGCAGGCTAATAAAAAAAATAAAATAAAATAAAATAAAGGAGTACCCTCTCTTCTGAATTTCTAAGCACCATTCCTTGGCTGGTATGCTGTGGCACACCAGTATGCTGTTAGTGAATAATGGGAGTGCTCAGTGACATTGATCACTCTGGTCGGGGGTGGAGTTGTTACAGCCTCTAGGCTCCCTTTGGCATAAATTTCAACTAGAGACTTCAGAGTTCAAGTGGGGTCTGACATTATTCTGCAGTTATAGCAATAGAGAGGGCCTCAGGAGGTATTCTATAACTTGAAAAACACACTTAAGCAGTGAGTTACTGTGTGTGGTACTGTTTACCATTGACAAGAGGCTCATGGAATAGGTGTTTAAAAAGCATGGCACATAGCCCAAAGCGCACCCAACTTGGGGTGGGAACTCCCAAATCCTGGTGTGCATATATCAGATACTTCAATCCATTTTTGATGGATATACATTTTTAATGATATTCTGCCTAGCAGCACAGTGGATGCTCTTCTGTATCTTAAGAGTCTCATCATTATTTTAAAATAAGAATGATATGAAAATTCAATTAGATTGAGTCCATTCCCATTTACACACACACATGCATGTTACATTCATCAATGAAAGATATGGGGAAAATTCACACACAGAATCTTTCAACTATTGGAATTGTCTGAATGACTATAAAAGTTGTTTTATATTTTGGGGGCTTGCGGGTGGCTCAGTCAGTTAAGCGTCTAACTCGGGTTATGATCTCAGGGTCCTGAAATCTAGCTCTAAGATGAACTCTGCACTCAGCAGGGAGTCTACTGGATGTTTTCTCTCTCTCTCTCTCTCCCTCGGCTCCTTCCCCACTCTCCCTCTCTCTAAAAATAAATAAATTAATCCCTAAAAAATATTTTATATTTTATCAGTTAGTCAACCTGAGTAACTTGTTATTGGAGACTATGAAGGCTTAAGAAATTATCATTAAAATTTGATGCATTAGTTACCTATTGCTACTTTCAAAAATTACTCTAAAACATATGGGCTTTAAAACAATAGACATTCATTACTTCAAAATTTCTTTGAGTTAAACTTTTAAGAGATGCCTAGTTGGTGGTTGTGGCTCGGAGTTTCCCAATAATGTCACAGTAAAGATGTCAACCAAGGTTGCAGTAGTCCAAAGCTTAACTGGAGGATTTCGAGGACTTCATTCCAAGATGGCTCATGCACACGACTATTCAGAGGCCTATATTCCTTAATGCCTATTGGCAGAAGGCCTCAGTTCCTTGCCCTATGGGCCTTTCAAAAGAACTGCTTGGACTTCACCCAGATCAAGTAATCTGTCAGAAAGAGCTCAGAGCAGGACACATATCTTTTATGATGATCTACCATGAAATCTACCATTTCTTTTGCCATATTGTTCGTTTTATGTAAATCAGTAAGTCCACCCCACAAGGAGAGAACTAGGCTCCACTTTTTAAGGAAAGTACGCAAAGGATCTGTGAACATATTTTACAATCATTGTATCTGATATAATGATTTTACATTCATGGAAGTCAAGCTCAAGTTCATCAAACAGTTGTAAAGACATCATTTCAAAGCTTTATATAAATTCAATATTTAATTTCTTATTTAATAATTCATATTCTATTATCACATAATAACATAAATGGAATATAATTACATATTTTCCCCAGATTACAAACTCTCTCTTTTTTGTAACCTAGTACACTTTACAATAGTATTATTATCATTACAGATTTCTACCATGACTTAAAACATTTGGAAGCACTGTCTTACAGCAGTGGTTTAAAACACATTCATAGAGTTTATAGAGGAATCTGTTTATGCTATAACTGCCTATCTTAACATCTTGAGTAAATTTAAATTTCCGTTCTTGGAGAATAGGGAACATATCTTATATATTCTTGTGTCTGTCCTCTACTATAGCTAGCATGATGTTTTATATTTTCGGTATTCAATTTTAAAAATTCAACTATTTGTTGAATATTAATATTTATACTCAAAACAAATTTTATTTATTAAAGACTTATTTATTTACTTGAGAGAGAGAGAGAGTGCACATGGGGGTGAGCAACAGAGGATAGGAAGTGAGAATCTGGGGCGCCTGGGTGGCTCAGTGGGTTAAGCCTCTGCCTTTGGCTCAGGTCATGATCCCAGGGTCCTTGGATCGAGCCCCGCATCAGGCTCTCTGCTCGGCAGGGAGCCTGCTTCCCTTCCTCTCTCTCTCTGTCTGCCTCTCTGCCTACTTGTGACTCTGTCAAATAAGTAAATAAAATCTTTAAAAAAAAAAAAAAAAAGGAAGTGAGAATCTAAGCTGACTTCATGCTGAGAATGGAGTCTGACAAGGGCTGGATCTCATGAGGTTGAGATCAGGATCTGAGCTGAAAACAAGGATCTTAACTGACTGTGCCACCCAGAGAACCTTCAAAATGAATTTTAAAAATACATATTGTACTTCTAGATATATTGCTTTTTTTCAAAGACAGTTGTGTCTTACAAGGAAGTCAAGAGTCTCACTTAAACTAATGTAACATTGTATGTCAACCATATTTCAATTAAAAAAAAAAAAGAGTCCCACAATAAGAATTAGGTATAGCAGAAGGAAAAGCAATTTTAAATATCTAATAGTACTTCTTTTGTCACATTAACTTATTTTATTTCCTTCCTTTTCCTTTACTCTGACACCTTTCATCTGCTTACTGTTTTATAGCCTTTTTGTTTTGCCTTTCATGTCTCTTACCTGGAAATGAAACCAAATGTCTTTATTAGATCCTGCTGATAGCATTAAGGGTCAAAACAGTGACTATATTAAGCTAGGAGCTTAAAAAGTGAACTTTGTAAACCAACAAGTGTTAACGTCTACATGTGTAACAGCTTTCTATCAGTTACATTTTTCTTGCTACGCTGGCATTATCATAAGGCAAGAAAGATAATCACAAAAGCCATACATATACAAGTTCAAATCTGGGAGATAAACTGGTGATCTGATACATAAGCACCTTCTGTATGATGTGAAGTCGCTCAACATCCAGTAAAAACTTTTCAGTAATAGGCCCTAAAATGATATTCATATTTGTGAATTAGGGAATTGACAATAAATATAATCCAAAGGGTTGAAGGTCATCTATCTAGACATACAAGGCAAGCAATAATGTAAAAGGTATCACCTTTGGATATGAAGGGTACTGGCATAAAGTAATGCAAACAAACTGTCAAATCAGAGTTCACACAGAAAAAGAAAAATGTGACATGAGATAGTTTGAATTCTGTATCTCTTATCCAAGCTTACCATAAGAAAATGCCTAGAGATAGAATAATGCATATATCCCAAACTTACTTGACACTGCTATGGAATTAGCCCTTAACTTAAATTACTAAGTCATAGAAGAAAATAGTTTATACAATTCTATTTAACATTTTCCTTTTCAAAAGAATTCTCCTTTTCTATAGCAATTCTTTTTTAATTTTCAGAGGAAAAAAAATTTAGAATTGTCTATTTTAATTGCAGGCTTAGAAATAACACTTACTTGGCTATTGATCTAAAGAGAAGTCAAACAATGCAAAATATGAGGTATTAAAAGCAGATTCTCATTGCACATTTAGTCTGAAAGACCAGAGCAGGATATCAGAATTATGACTGAAAATTGAGTATACACATAGGTGTTCTCAGAAACCCTTGATTAAATTCTTAATAGATCAGAAGCCCTTTAACTCTCACTGTAAAACTAATGATTCTTTTTTGCCTCTTGTCTATAAAAAGAGATATTTAACAAATTATAACCATTAAGCAAATAACATGAAATTCTGAAATACCTTCCATGCAAAAGACAGCTAGCTTTTTAAAAAATGTTCCTACCAAAAAACAGAAAAGGATCTGTCCTGAGTAAAATAATAGAGTCATGATTACATTTCACCCTGTCAATGATTTCTGTCCCAAAATACATTGTAAAATGACCTAAAGATCTTCATACTTAGAAACAGAAGCTTCATCGCAAGGAAATCTTTAGTATCTAACACATTCTCCTCTCCCTAAAAACTGCTCAGACTCTAAATTTGGTCAGAAGTTTTTCTGGGGCACCTGGATGGTTCAGTTGGTTAGGCGACTGCCTTTGTCTCAGGTCATGATCCCAGAGTCCTGGGATAGAGTACTGCATTGGGCTCCCAGCTCCATGGGGAGTCCGCTTCTCCCTCTGACCTTCTCCCCTCTCATGCTCTCTCTCATTTTCTCTCTCTCTCTCAAATAAATAAATAAAATCTTGAAAAAAAAAAGAAGATTTTCTGATTCTTAGCGTTTTCTTTTTTCTATTTCTTAAGCAGAGGGTTGACAGATGAAATGCCATTTAATACTGTTTGGTAGATAATAAAGGAGCATAAAAATACCTTTTTAAATACTTAGGAATAAATTTACCCAAGAAGATGAGAGATCTGTACACTAAAAACATTAAGACACTGATGAAAAGAAATGAAGAAGACATAAATAAATAGAAAGATATCTTGTATTCAGTGAACTGCAAGAATTAATACTGTTAAAGACCTATACTACCCAAAGCAATCTACAAATTCAGTGCAACCTTATCAGAACACCAATGGCATTTTTTTATAGAAATAGAAAAAATTCTATAATTCATATGGAATCACAAAAGACTACAAATAATGGAATCAATCTTAAGTAAGAACAAAGCTAGAGGCATAACACTTCCTGATTTCAAAACATACATTACAAAACTACAGTAATCAAAACAGTAAAATAGTAACATAAAGACAGACATATTGAGTAGTGGAACAAAATAGAGAGCCCAGAAATAAATCAACACACATACAGTCAGCTGAACTTTGACAAGGATGCCAAGAAAGGATAAGGGAAAGGATAAGGGGAAAGGATAAGGTCTTCAACAAATGGTGCTGGGAAAACTGGATGTATACATGGAAAAGAATGAAACTGGAATCTTAGCTCACACTATACACAAAAAAAAATCACTCAAAATATATTAAAACCTTAAAGTCTGACCTGAAACTATAAAATTCCTAGAAGAAATGTAGGGGAACAGCTGCATGGTACTGGTCTTGACAATGATTTCACGGATATGACAAAGCAACAAGAAACAAAAGCAAAATAGACAAGTGGTATTTTATCAAACTAAAAAGCTCCTGCACAGCAAAGCTATCAATCAATACACAAAAAAGACAATGGAAGAAGATATTTGCAAACCACATATCTGATAAGGGATTAAGCTCCAAAATATATAAGAAACCCCTTTAATTCAATAATAATAACAAAACCCTATTACTGGTTTTTCAAATTTTTAAGTGGACTAAAGACTTTAATAGACATTTCTCCAAAGAACATACAAATGGCCAAGAGGTATATGAAAAAATATTCAGTGTCACTAACCATCAGGAAAATGTAAGTCAAGACCACAGTGAGATTTCCCCTTACATGCATCAGGATGGCTATTTTACAAATAAAAGATTACAAATGGTGGGAATGTGGAACACCTGCACGCTGTTGGTGGCAATACAAAATGGTTCAGACAGGTGCCTGGGTGGCTTAGTCAGTTAAGTGTCTGCCTTCAGCTCAGGTCATGATCCCAGGGTCCTGGGATTGAGCCCCACATTAGGCTCCCTGCTGAGCAGGAAGTCTACTTCTCCCTTTCCCTCTGTCCCTCCCCACTCATGTTCTCTCTCTCTCTTTCAAACAAATAAATTAAATCTTTAAAAAAGTAAAGTTATAATCTTAAAAAAATGGTGCAAGACACTATGGAAAATAGAATGAAGATTTCTCAAAATATTAAAAATAGAACTGCCACATGATCTAGTAATCCCACTTCTGGGTATTTATAAAAAATAACTGAAATCAGGATCTAGAAGAGATTATTAGCACTACAATGTTCATTGCAGCACTATACACAACAGCCAAGGTATGGCTAAATATCAATCAACAGATGAATGAATAAAGAAAATGTGACATATTCACATAATGAAATATACTTGGCATTTAAAAAAGAAGGAAGTTCTGAAATAATGAGACAATATAAGAGCTTTGAGGATAATATGCAAACTGAAATAAGCCAGTCACAGGAAGACAAAAGCTTCATGATTCCATTTACATGAGGTATCTAAAATTGTCAAATATGTAGAATCAGAGTGGGATATTGTTGCCAAGGTCCGAGGGAGGAGGAACTGGGGAGTTACTAAAACTGGCATAGTTTCAGTTCAGCAAGATGATGAGCTCTGGAAAGCTGCTTGTAGAGTACACCATTGTACCTATAGTCAACAATACAGTATTGCATAGTTAAAATTTGTTACAAGGGTAGGTCTCATATTAGGTGTTCATACCACAATAAAATCAAAATCAAGATCAAAATCAAAATACACAGTTAAGCTCAACCCACAAAAGGCATGCCCCCCCGACCGAATGTGGCAAGTGACTACAATGCAAATAATCATGACCAATATATTTCTTCACTCCCTGCTTTCACATTTTTTTACATTTTTTTCCCTCAGTTGAAAGATTCAGAGACCAAAAGATATTACCAAATTTCAGTACAGTGATTAGAATAGCCAGAAAAGTTAGACCTTAAGTATTACTTAAATAAGTCCCCTCAAGTAATTCTTACAATATCAACCTCTAAAGGACCCGATTTTATGATAATTTCCAATGATACAGGTTTCGAAGTAGAAATCAATAAATAGAAATGTCAGAAGTCTCACAGAACCTTCCAAGACTATATATAGTCTACTATAAAATAGCTATTTAGGCTTTTTAATTGCTACTTGTGGTCATATTAGAGTTCATTTTTCTCTTTTCCTCATTGCTAAATTATTGATTTCTATTTCATTTCAATTGTAATTCATCCTGGTGTGTTAATGATTCTTCTATTTTAATTTCTTTTTAGATAATGTACCAAGTATGTCTAAGATTCTGTGAGCATTTATCCAGTCTCAGATCTCAAATTTCAATTTCAGTGTTTTATTAATGTAATAGACACCAATTTCCCCCAATGGCAGCTACTTAAAATTACATATGGTCTCAGTGAAGAACTTAATAGCTTCTAGCTTCCTAGAATCATTTTGATTTATTCATCTATTAATTCATCTATCCATCCTTCCATTCACTCATTCATATTTTAGTAGTTTGCAAATTCAATTGAAATTCAAGAATCACAACTATGAAATTTCTTATTAATACTCCTCCTGGTTCTTAATTTTTTCCTCTAAATCTTATTTTCCTTTTTAATCATTTGAGAATTACTTGGTTTCTATGGATATTAGCAATTTCTCTTTAATAAAAAATGTTTTATTTGCTAACCATAGCATATATAATAAATAAATGTGAAAAGTGCTTACATAAACCAAACATTTGCTATGTGCAAGACACTTTTGCAGACAAGGGTAGTATGAAAGGCATGATCCCAGGTCTCATGGGACTTTTATTCTAGTGGGAAAAGATAGACAACAAATTCATAAATACAAAAATATCAAACAGGAATAAAGCTCTGATGAAAAATCAGTCAGGGTAAAATGACAAGTCTACTAATTGTATGGGATAGGTAAGAAATTGTGTATGTATATATACACACACACACATATATATATATATATATATATATATACTTATATTTATATTTAAATCAAAATTATCTCAGGTCAGAAAGACAAGAAGAAATAAGGAGTGGGAAATCTGCAGCAGTGGTAAGAGTTTTCCAGGAGAAATGAGAATCTATTGTAAGGACACTAGGCAGGAGCACATTTGGCCTGTTAGGGATAGAGAGAAAGCCATTAATCATTGAAACCCAGTGAGCCAAAGGAGAGGGAAGTGAGGTATCGTGATAGAAGTATGATGGGGACCAGATTACATGTGGCATTGCAGGCCACACACACTCATATGAAAAGGCTAGATTTTATTCCGAGATTGAGAGTCATTTAAAAAGGGGAGATATGATATGTGATTTTACCATGAGGAAAATGGATTTGAATGTGGAGTCAAGAGTGTTAGGAGAGAAACCAGTTTAAAGGCTACTACAGAGGCCCAGGCTAAGATTTGATGGTAGGCTAGCCTAGAAGCAATGAAGTTGCACAGTAAAAGAAAGATTTGGACTATGTTTAGATGTAAAGCCAAAGGGTTTTCCAATGAATTAGATCACAAAGGAAAGAAAAAAAAAAATCAAGGATGAATGCTAGCATTTCAGCTTGAGGAGCCAGATGGATGGTGATATCATTTGTTGAGACAGGAAAATACTGGATGAAAATCAAATTTCATAAACTAGATTAAGTGTTTTGAAGTTCATAGCTTTCATATTCAAACACAAGTTAATATTTCACTAATAAGTCATATTTAAATTATGTATCTTATAAATAATTTTAATTTTCCATTAATATAATGTCATTTCAAAATTTTTATCCTGAAAATAAGAAAATAATTTTGAACTATTTGTTTCCCTTTATAAGATTACTAATACTCAGATAAGAATGGGGGAAAATGATATCTTTGTATGCTTTTCATTTATAATACCAGATAATTTTGAGACACAGCCATAATTTCCACAAACTGAATTCTTCAATACAAGGGCAGCACAATTACTTCTTTCAGAGAGTTTACTCTATGAAAGAAAAATGTTTGCAGAAAAGAAAAAAGAAATTATCCTCATATCTGTACTTTATATAAACTTCTCTATTTAAGAGCAAAATAACTAAGCTATATATATATAATATATATATATATTTAATATATATATAATATATATATTATAGTCAAATTTATTTTAAATTATCTCCAAAGATAGTTTCAACTGTCACATGAAACTTTTAGAAGTCATGAACACAGGGGCCAGTACCATTTGTGGTCAACAGAGCTTGTTTGGTTCACCTAAATGTATTACAGATTTATGAGCCATCTGTGAGGAAATAATCAGTCTATTTTAAAATCAGTACAGATATGACCAGAACGTTCACAAGTGGGTCTGAGGCAGTTGCTCTCTTCAGCAAAACTGTCTTATACCTTAGCATTAGCAGATGGCCTTGTGTGGTAAATAGGCTTTGAGACAGCTTTGATTTCAGGTAAAGCAGAGGGAAAGGAAAAAGTAAATACAAAAAGATAGTGACACCAACTTCTGTCATCCATTGTTTTCTGTGATTTGTTAGGCACACAAATGTCATGAAGTTTGGTCACATAGGGCCCATTTCTTCTTTTGAGGTTAACTCTCTTAGTAGCAATACAAAAAGGTCTTAAGTCTTTCCCTAAGCCATGCCACTTATATATACACACATAATATGATATAAATAGCCCAAGACATGAGCCAAGATCACCATAAGAAAGAATACGGTTTATAAAAAAAAAAAAAATGTAGGGGGTGCCTGGGTGGCACAGTTGGTTGAGTGGCAGACTCTTGGTTTCCACTCAGGTGGTGATTTCAGGGTCATACGATCTAGTCCCATGTTGCACTTAGCACAGAGTCTGCTTAGGATTCTCTCTCCTTCTGTCCTCTCCCCTGCTCATTTGTGCACACTCTCCCTCTCTCAAAATAAATAAATAAACCTTTTTTAAAAAATTACACACTCATATGTAAAAAAACTATATTAGGGATTGATTCCAATAGGAGAGAAAGTTATAAAGAAGCAGAGAAATTATTTCCCCACTTAATACCATTAATTAGACATTTCTGTGAAAATGTTATCCAGGAACCTATTTCTCTATAGTCACATGGGAAAAACTGTAATGCATTACATGTTAACCACAAAACCCTATAATTTCCAAAAATTAAAAAAACACAAAAGCAATGAAACTGATATCTATAAGTACCTTTCATAGTAACATGCAAAATACTTGAAACATTGTCACTTGATCATCAACTAGTGAGGTTGTTTACAAATAGTTGTTTCAACTGCAATGAAATGTCTCCTATTGGTAGCAACAACATCTCAGATGAACATCCTCATTGTTGACATCCAGCATGCTTTAAAACTCTTTACATGAGATCTTTTTCAAGATCTTTATTGAGACATATTTAACATTCCATAAAACTATCGAACAGTTAAAATGCACAATTTAGTGGTTCTAAAATATTCAGGGTTGTGCAACCATCATCACAACCTAGATTTACAAATTTTTCATCCCACCAAGAAGAAATGCTATAACCATTAGAGTGACTCTCCATTCTCTCATTCTCCAACCACCACTACTACCTCCCTAACCCTATACAACTGATAACCTGCCTTCCACTTCTACAGATTTATGTATTCTGAACATTTATTGTAAATAGAGATACACAATATGTGGTCATTTATAATGAGATCCATTATTCTTTTTTTTTAAGATTTTATTTATTTATTTGACAGACAGAGATCACAAGTAGGCAGAGAGGCAGGTAGGGAGAGAGAGGAGGAAGCAGGCTCTCTGCGGAGCAGAGAGCCCGATGTGGGGCTCGATCCCAGGACCCTGGGATCATGACCTGAGCCGAAAGCAAAGGCTTTAACCCACTGAGCCACCCAGGCACCCCGAGATCCATTATTCTAAGGAAGCCAAATGCAGCTTTATGATTTCTTCTCTTTTATGGCTGCCTTTTTTTTGTTGTTTTATTTAAATTCAAGTTAGTTAACATATAACACATAGTGCATTATTAATTTCAGGGTAGAATTTAGAGTTTCATCATTTGGATATAACACCCAATGCTCATTACATCAAGTGCCTTCCTTAATACCTATCACCCATTTAGCCCATTTCCCTCCCACCAGACACCCTCCAGAAACCCTTAGTTTGCTCCCTAGAGTTAAAGAGTCTCATGCTTTTCCTCCCTCTCTGTTTTCCTCTTATTTTATTTTTCCTTCTCTTTCCCTATATTCATCAGTTTTGTTTCCACATATGAGTGAGATCAAATGCTATTTATCTTCCTCTGACTGACTTATTTCACTTAGCATAATACATTTTCGTTCTAACTACATCATTGAAAATGGCAAGATTTCATTCTTTCTGATGTCTGAGTGATATTCCATTATATATATATATATATATATATATATATATATATATATATATATATATACCTACACACATCACTTCTTCTTCATCCATTCATCAATGAATTTCTGGGCTCCTTCCATATTTTGGCTATTGTGGACATTGCTGCTATAAACATTGGAGTGCATGTGCCCCTTTGAATCAGTATTTTTGTATCCTTTGGACAAATACCTAGTAGGGAAAATGCTGGGTTGTAGGGTAGTTCTAAAAAAAAAACTTTTTTTTTTAAGATTTTATTTATTTATTTGACAGAGATCACAAGTAGGCAGAAAGGCAGGCAGAGAGAGAGAGAGGGAAGCAGGCTCCCTGCTGAGCAGAGAGAGCCCGATGCAGGGCTTGATCCCAGGAACCTAGGATCATGACCTGAGCCGAAGGCAGAGGCTTTAACCCACTGAGCCACCCAGGCGCCCCTCTAACTTTTTGAGGGACCTCCATACTGTTTTCCTGAGTGCTGTTCCAATTTGCTTTCCCACCAACAATGTAAGAGGGTTCCCTTCTCTTTGCATCTTTGACGACATCTGCTATTTCCTGTGTTGTTAATTTTAGCCATTCTAACTGGTGGTATCTCATTGTGGTTTTGATTTATTCTCCTACACCTCCATCTTCACCTATTCCACCATGAATTCTACTTGTCTGGTCAATTTTAGATAGAACAAAATATTCAAACCAATTCCATGCCTGGTCATAAACCCAGAAAAACAAATTAACTTCTGTCTGAGCAAATGTGTCTCAGTATTAGGGTCAAACTTCCCACAGGCTCCTGAGTAATTATGATTGGTCTTTTGATGATATATAATTTTACTTTATCTAGGTTTGCCATTTCTGTACTCTTCCAAGAAACATGGTGTCTCAGTCTTTTTCTCCTCTAACATCAAGATCTTAATTTGAAGATCTAAACTTCTCAACCTAGGGTTAAATCCGTGTGTTCAACTTAGACCACCCTGGCTACAAAGAATATACTACTTCAATGCCTATTGATACAATGCTTTACTTCTGTCATTATGTTGAATAATGGTTAGAAGTATAAAACCATGAGCAAAATCAACTGGATTTCTGAAATGTCGTATTTTAGCTTTTCAGAAAGTAACTTTAAGCAAGTTATTTAATTCCACAAGGCTGCAGTTTCTTTATCTATGAACTAGAAGAGTGAAAATGCCTACCTTATTGATTAGCTGTGAGAACTGAGTGAAAGTGAGTGACACATAGTAAGATTTTTTTTTTAATCTAGATTTTAGTAGCTTGGCTATCCATTTCATTTTGAACTCAGAATGCAGAAATCAATGAAAGTGAAAAGAGGAAAAATAGAGAAAATAAACAAAATCAGATTTTTTTAACAGATAAACAAAATTTAGAAATCTTTAGATAAACTTCCCCAAAAAAGGAGAGAGAGAAGACCTGAATTACCAAAATCAGAAATGAAAGAGGAGGTATGACTACAAAATTTATAGAAATAAAAAGAACTATAAGGAATACAATAAACAATATACCGACAAATTAATTTAGATTAACAAATTCCTAGAAAGACAGAAACTGCCCTACTGAACCAAGAAGAAATAGAAAATCTGAATAATCCTATATAACAAATAAATACATTGAGTTAATAACTTAAAAATTTTTCAACAGATAAAACTCTAAGTCCAAATTAGTTTCCAGTACTGTTATAAAACTTACCACAAACTTGATGGCTTCAGATGATAAAAGAATATTCTCTCACAGTTCTGGAGTCCCTTAATTCAACATTACTTTCATTGATGTGAAATTAAGATGTCAGCAGGACTGCATTCCCTTTAGAAGCTCTGACAGAGAATATGTTCTTGTGTCTTTCAGCTTCTGATAGTTGCCAGCATTCATTTGGTTGAGGCTCACATTATTTCTATCTGCCTCCATCTTCATTACCTTTCTCTCTTGTATGTGTGTATATGTAGAATCTCCCTCTATCTCTTTTTTGTAAGGATGGCATATGATGCCATCCATGCATCCATGATGCCTTATGATGGCATTTAGAGGCCTTACAAATAATCCAGGATTATCTCATCTCAAAATTCTTAATTATATCTGAAAAGATCCTTTTTCCAAATAAGGTAACATTTATAGATTCCAGTAATTAGATCCTGACATATTTGGGAACATCATTCAAGCAACTACAGATGGCTCCACTGATGAACTATAGCAAACCTTAAGGAATTCATACCAATTCTTCACAAACTCTTCCACCAGTACCCCGCCCCCCACCAGCATCCCCAATTTTTTTTTTTTTTTTTTGAGGAAGCACTTCAACTCATTCTAAGAGGCTGGTATTATCCTGATACAAAAACCAAAGATGACAAAATAAATCTACACACCAACATCCCATATGAATATAAATATAAAACTGCTTAACAAAATACTAGTGACCTGATTCTAGTCATATAATAAAGTTATTATGCATCATTATTACTAAGTTGAACTTATCTCAGGAAAACATGGTTAATATCCAAAAATTAATGTAATATACCAAATCAATAGAATAAAGAACAAAAACTACCTGATCATCTCAACTGAAGGAAAAAGAGTAGTTGATAAATTCCAAAACCCTGCTATGATTCAACAAATTCAGAATAGAAAAAACTGCTTCAATCTTGTAAAGAGTGTCTACAAAAATCCCATACCTAACATCCTACTTAATAGTGAATGCTTTCTCCCTAATGTGGCAAAGATGTCTATTCTTGCTACTTTTCTTCAAAATTGTGCTGGCAGTTCTAGCCAAGAAGTTCTTGTACTTTAATAAGAAAAAGAAAAAGCATTATATTACTAAGGAAGAAGTAAAATTTGCCCATTTGTAGATGAGGTGATATTCCCTGCAGAAAATCTAAGTAATATAATAAAAACTATTAGAATTAGTAAGTTCAGCAAGAATTGTAGGACACTTGATAACTATCAATTTAAAAATCAACTGTATTTATACACATTAGCAATGAAAAATTCAAAAGAATTTAAGAAAACAATTCCATTTATAATAGCATCAAACATAATAAAATGTGTAGGAATAAGTTTAGTAAAAGAATATACAAGACTTGTATACTGAAATTAATAATAAAAATATCAAAAAATACTGTTAAAATAAATAGCTAAATAAATGGAAAAACACTATTCTTGGATAGTAAGACTTAAAATGCTTAGAATGGTAAATGCTACCCAAAGAAACCAACAGATTCAAACAATCCCTATAAAATCTTAATGACCTTTTTTGACAAATGGAAAAAATCCATATGCAATTTCAAGAGACTCCAAATAGCCAAAACAGTCTTGAAAAAGGAAGAGTTGGAAGACTTGCATTTCCTGATTTGAAAACTTTCTACAAAACCATAGTAATTAAGACAGAGTGATACTTGCATAAAGATAGACATTTGCATCAGTGTAATAGAATTGAAAGTCCAGAAATAAACCCATTTATGTTCAACAGATTTTTTGACGAGAATTCCCCCCAAAATTAATGAGGAATAAATAGTCTTTTCAACAAATGGTGGTGGGCCAACTAAATATCTTATTCAAAAGAATGATACTGAACCCCTTGCCCCATCACACCAAATGCAAAAACAGACTCAACTGAATCATAAACCTAAAAGTATGAATTAAAACTATGTATCTCTTAGAAGAAAATGTAGGTGTAATTCTTCCTAACTTTGGTTTAGGCAATGATTTCTTTGATAGGATATCAAAAGTACAAGCCAATAATACTAAAGGTAGGTGAGAAGGGAAGCAAAGAGAGGAATGAGGAAGGGAGAGAGAGAGAAGGGAGGAAGAGAGAAGGATTGGATTACATCAAAATTAAAAACAAAAATGTGCTTCAAATGATACCACCAAGAAAGTGAAAAGACAACTCACAGAATGAGAGAAAATATATGAAAATCACATATTTGCCAAGAGGCTTGTATCCAGAATACATAAACCTCTTACAAGTCAATAATAAAAAAGAAAAATGTATCAGTAATAAAATGGTAGAGTATTTGGATATAAATTAATCAAAAGAAGATATGTAAATAGCCAATAAGAGCATAAAAAAGATGCCTTTCTAAAGGATCACCAAGGGAATGCAAATAGAAACCAGTGAGATTCCATTTCATACCAACTTGTATGGCTATAATAAAAAAGACAGATATTACCAAGTGTTGATGAGAATTAGGAGAAATCAGAACTGCATACACTGCTTATTTTCATACATTGCTGGCTATAAAATGATATGTCCACTTTTAAAAACAATTTGGTAGGTTATCAAAGTATTAAACATAGAGTTACCATGTATCCATCAATTCCACTCCTAGCTATATACCCAAGAGAATTAAAAGCATATGTCCACATAATAACTTGATATGAAAAAAGTACTATTTATAATTGCCCCCAAAATGAAAAAAAAGTCCATCAACTGATAAATAAAATGTGTTAAGTGCATATAATAAATGTTATTCATCCATAAAGAGAAAACACTGAAACATGTGCAATATACATGATCTTTGCTAACTTTATGGTAATGAAAGCCAGACACAAAAGACCTCATATTTTATGATTACATTTATATGAATGTCCAGAATAGGCAATCCATAGAGACATAAGGTAGATTTGCATAACCAAGGGCTAAGAAGAGGAAGAACAGGAAAGTTACTGCTGGTGGGTACCAGTTTTCTTTTAGTGGTGATGAAAATGACCCTGTTTAGGTAGTCATGATGATTGCATTGTCCTGTGATTAACAGTGACTAGAAGCAGTGAATTTTAAACTTTTTTTGGTGTGTGTTTTTTAATTAATAAATCTCATTTTTAGAGCAACTTTAGTTTCACAGCAAAATTGAGTAGAAAGTTACAGAGTTCCCATATATTCCCTGTCCCAACTGATGTACCCCTGCTCCCACTTTGACATCTCCCACCAGAAAGGTAAATTTGTCACAATCAATGAACATTATACTTGAAGTCCATACTATACATTTGGGTTCACCCTTGGTGTTACACATATTTGGGTTTGGACAAATATATAATGAAATATATCAGTCATTAGAGTATCATACAAAATAGTTTCATAGTTTCACTGCTCCCAAAAATCTGTGCTTTACTTATTCATCTCTCTTTGCTCTTTAACTCTCGCCAACCACTTTTTTTTTTTACTTTTCCCATAGTTTTGCCTTTTCAAGAATGTATATAGTTAGAATTATATAGTATGTAAGATTGACTTTTTACACTTAATAATATGTATTTAAGTTTCCTCCATGTCTTTTCATGGCTTGATAGCATATTAACTTTAGTGCTGGATAATATTCCATTGTTTAGATGTATGTATTTCCAAGTTTTGGCAATTATGAATAAAGCTGCTATAAGCATCCATCTGCAGGTTTTTGTGTGAACATAACTTTTCAATTCTTTGAGTAAATACTGGAGTGTGGTTAATGGGATCATATGGTAAGACTATGTTCGTTTTGTAAGAAACCGTCAAACTGTTTTCTAAGTTGGCTGTATCCTTTTGCATTCATGCCAACAGTGAATGAGAGCTCCTGTTGCTCCACATACTCGCCAGCACGTGATGTTATCTGTGTTTCAGATTTTGGTCATTCTAATATGTGCGTGAAGGTATGTCATTTTAATTTGCACTTCTATGGTGGCATATGATGTGGCATGTTTTCATATGCTATTTACCATCTGCATGTCTTTTTTGGTGAGGTGTTATGTCTTTGCCCGTTTTTTAAACAGGTTGTTTTTTTCTTTTATTGTTGAGTTTTAAGGTTTGTTTTTAATATTTTGGATAATAGCCCTTTATCATATCTGTCTTTGCAAATATTTTCTCCCAGTCTGTGGCTTGTATTCATTCTTTTAACATTGTCATTCACAGTCCTCCAACTCTGTACTTCCCCAATATTTGGTTGGCGATTCTGGGTCTTTTGCCACTCCATAACTTAGACAGTTTGTCAATATGCACAAAGTAGCTTGCTGAGATCATTACTGGGTTGTATTGAATCTATAGATAAGTCTGAGATCTTGGTAATATTGTGTCTTCCTCTCAACAAACATGGTATTTCTCTCCATTTATTTCACTCTTCTTTGACTTTTTTATTACATTAACTAGGACTGACAGCGTGGTTTGTTTGTTTTTTCTCTCACATTTGATTATGTTATTTGCCAAGTTTTATTTCTTCTTTTCAAATATATATATGCCTTATTTCCTTTTTTTATATCATTGCATTAGCTAGGACTTCCAGTATAATGTTGAAAAGCAGTGGTAAGAGGGTCTTCCTTGGCTTACTTCTGATATTTGTAGGAAAGCTTCTAGTTTCTCACTATTAAGTATGAAGTTAGCTACTTTTGTATTCTCCCAGGTTGAGAAAGTTCCCCTCTAGTACTACAGTTTTTATCCTGAATATGTGCTGAATTTGTCAGGTGCTTTTTTTGCATCTATTGATATAATCATGTGATTTTTCTTTCTTAGCCTGTTGATGTAGTGGATTATGCTAGTTGATTTTTTAATATTTAACCAGGTTTGGATACCTGGCAAAATCCCACATGACCATGGTTATATTTATTTTGATACAACTTTAGATCATATGGTAATATTTTGTTGGGAATTTTCACATCTATGTTCATGAGACATACTGGTCTGTAGTTTTCTGTCCTTTTAATGTCTTTTTTTCCGCTTTTCTTATTAATTTTGTCATCATAGAAAGAGTTCAGAAGTATTCCCTTTGCTTCTATCTTCTGAAAGATATTGTAGAGAATTGGTATGATTTCCTCATTAAGTCTTTCATACAATTGACCAATATGTCTATTGGTTTGGTTGCTTTCTGACTTGGAAGTTTCTTAATTATTGATTCAACTTCTTTAGATATAAGCCTATTAGACTGTCTACCTCTTCTGTGAATTTTGGCAGATTTTGTCTTTCAGGAACTGGTTTCGTATTGGTTGTCAATTTGTGGTCATAGAGTTGTTCAAATTATTCATTTATTGTCCTTCTAATGTTCATGGCAACTGAATACCTTCCCCTTTAATTTCTGATATTAGTAAACTGTGTCCTCCCTCTACTTCTTAATTAGACTTCCTTGAGGTTTATCACTTTCATATATATTTCCAAAGATCTGCTGACTTTCTCTATTTCCAGTTTTCAATTTCATTGATTTCTGCCCTGTTCTTCCACTTAGTTTGGATTTAATTTGTTTTACTTTCCTATTTCTTAAGGTGGAAACCTAGATTATACTTTCAGATCTCTTTTTCTAAAATATGCATTCAGTGCTATAAATTTCCCCCTAAGCACTGCTTTTGTTGAATTCAATAATTTTTACAAGCTGTATTTTCATTTTCATTTAATTTTTGAAAATTTTCTCTTGATATTTCTTCACTGGCTCATATGTTACATATCTTGTTTAATTTCTAAGTGCTTTGTGATTTTCCAGGTTTCTTTCTTTTGTTGGCATTTAGTTTCACTTCATGGTCTAAAGCAGATACTGTATGATTGTTGCCCTTTCAAATTTATTACAGTGTATTTAATGACCCATAATGTGGATTATCTTTGTGAATGTCCCATGTGTTTAAGAAGACTGTGTATTCTGCTGCTGTTATATGAAGTAGTCTATAGATGTCCATTATACCCCATTGATTAATGGTGTTTTCCATTCAACTGTGTCCTTACAAATTTTCTGCCTGTTGAATCTGTTCTTTTCTGAAGATGAGGTGTTGAAATCTCCAAATATTATAGTAAATTAATCTGTTTCTCCTTGCTATTCTATCAGTTTTTGCCTCATGTTTTTGATGCCCTGTTGTTAGACACATAAATGTTAAGGGCTGTCATGTCCTCTTTGAGAAGTGACCCTTTGTCATTATGTAATGCCCCTCTTTATGCTCATAAATTTTCTGTGGTCTGAAATCTGCTCCTTTTTTTTTTAAGATTTTATATATTTATTTGACAGAGAGGTAGCAAGAGGAGAAATAAAGCAGGGGGAGCAGGAGAGGGAGAAGCAGCACCCTCCCTGCCCTGAGCAGGAAGCCCAATGTGGGGCTCCATCCCAGGACTCTGGGATCATGACCTGAGCTGAAGGTAGATACTTAACGACTGAGCCATTCACGCACCCCTCTGCTGTTTTCTAATAAGCCCATGAAAGGCATTCTTCATATCTGTTACAGTACTTTTTATTACTAATATTTGTTTTTGTCTCTTTTTGGAATTTCCATGTGTCTTACAGTGGCCAGCATGAATTTCATGCTGTCTACTTTTTCCATTAGAGACCTTAGAATAGAAATCATAGTTGTAAATTCCTGGTCTAATCATTGCAACACACATGTCATATCTGAGTAAGGGTCTGAAGTCTGCCCTGTCTCTTCGTGTGTGTGTGTGTGTGTGTGTGTGTGTGTGTGTGTTTGGTTTTGTTTTTTGTGGGTTTTTTTGTTTTGGTTTTTGGTTTTTATTGCCTTTTAGTATGTCTTATAATTTTTTCTTGATAGTGTCATGATGTAGGGGGTAAAACCACATTTCTGTAAATAGGCCTTCAATAATGTGGTGGTAAGTTGTGGGGAATGGGAAGCATTCTATGGCCCTATGAGTAGGTCTCAGTCTTTTAGTGAGCCTGAGCCTCTGGACTGTGAACTTAGAACATGCTTTTAGTTATCTCCCACCTTAGGTGGAATGGGAATGCTAGATGGAACATGGTATTTCCCTTCTTCTATGTGGAAAGCTAAAACTGCCTTAGGTTTTTTTAGGTACTCTTCTTCTCTCAAGTCATTTAGGCTGTGGTGGAAGCTTAGTAGTTTAGACTCTGGTTATATAGCTTCTCCTGAATGCAGACCTTGTCAAAATGAATAGAATTCTCTATGATAGTTAATACATGATACTGTATTTCTCTAATACTCACTCTGAGAAACTAGTAAAGCTCTAGAAGGTAAAACTCAAAAGTGTACCCACCCATTTCCTTATGACCATGTCCCCTTGTAGTTTTTCTCTCTCAGATATGCCCACACTGAGCCTCTAGCAATTTGTCATTAATATTCAGGTTATTCTACTGGCATTGGTTCCTATGGAGGTTACTGCTCATGGTTTTCTGCTCTGATAAGTTGTCATTCTTTTTTTTAAAAGATTTTTTATTTCTTTATTTGACAGACAGAGATCATAAGCAGGCAGAGGAGGCAGAGAGAGGGGGGGAGAAGCAGGCTCTCTGCTGAGCAGAGAGCCTGATGCGGGGCTCGATCCCAGGATCCTGGGATCATGACCTGAGCCAAAGGCAGAGGCTTAACTCACTGAGCTACCCAGGTGCCCCTAAGTTGTCATTCTTAATATTTGCTTGCTAGGCTTTTCAATTTGGGGGCCAGCAATTTATCCTATGTCCTCAATTCTCCAATGGATCTAAGAGGAGTTGTTGATATTTAAGTTTTTTTTCAGCTTTTTACTGGTTGTTAGGATGTAGTAGTAACTTCTAATCTTCTTACATGTCAGAATGACTGCCTTATTCATTTTATTAACTTTTAGTTTTAGACTGAATAATCTCTACAGATTCATCATCAGGTGTAATGACTCATTCTTCTGCCAGCTCCAATCTACTATTGATATGTCTAGTGAATTTTTTATTTTAAATATTGCAGTTTTGAAGTAAGAACTTCCATTTGTTTTTATTTTATAATATCCATCTCCTCTTTGATACTTTCTGTAATGACCCCCCACATATGTCTGCATTCTAATGCCCAGAAACTGGGCATTACATATAAGTTACCTTATATGTAAAGATGGTACTTTGCAGATGTAAGTTAAAAATTTTATGAGCTAATTAACTCGGATTATTCAAGAGGGCCTGTTAAAATCCCAATAGTCCTTAAAAGGGATGTAGGATGAGTCTGCATCAGGGAAGAAGGAAATGTAATGACAAAGGGAAGAGATTGTAGTTATAGAGCCACTGGCCCAGAAATGTTGTCAGTCACAAGCAATGAATTCTCCTCTAGAGCTTCCAAAAGGAACTAATCCTGCCAACAACTTGGTTTTAACCTTTAAGTTCTATTTTGGGCTTCTGACTTCTAGAACTATGACATAATATATTTCTATTGTTTTAAGCTACTAAGTTTTGTGACTTGTTACACCAGTAAATGAAAGAAAATGAAACAAAAAACAGGCCCTCTCCAAGGTAGCTTCTTTTGTCTGTTTTCCTCCTTTGTGTAGGAGTCAGTCTCTTATTATTTGCATGCCACATAATTTTCTGTTGAAACTTGGACATTTTATATAATACATGTTAGTAAGTCGGGATATTGATTCCCTCCTATTTCTACCAGGGGCTAATGTTGTTTGCTTAGTTACCTGCTAATTTATTTAGTGACTGAAGTAACTATTTGAAGTTACTTTCCTTGTCAGTGTAAAGCGACATGATGTCCCTGCTCAGATCTTCTCCCTACCTTTTTTTTTTTTTTTTTAATCTTTTAGTTTGGCTACCTAGTCAAGTTCAGCCCCTTGTTCAGCATAGACCATTTATTTGCCAAAGACTGTGTTTTACTCCTCTTAACCAGTTAGGGTTTTTACCTTTTACTGTTGGGTGTGTGTCTTTAGAGGCTGCCATCACAGTTCAGAAATTTAACATTTTTGTCCCATGTTAAGTCAGGGACTAGTAGCTTGGAAGTAGCCTGTCCAATACATTTTTTTAAAGATTTTATTTGTTTGTTTATTCATTTATTTAGGTGGGGTGCAGAGGGAGGAGGAGAGAGAGAACCTCAAGCAGACTCCACATTGTGCCACGGACCCTGATGCCAGGCTCAGTCTCACAACCCTGAGATCGTGACCTGAGCAAAATCAAGAGTTGGGCACTCAACTGATTGAGCCACCCAGGCACTGCCTATCCAGTCATTTTTGCCTTCGGCATGCAGTCTTCTAGATTACCAGAGATTTGTGTGAATGTATTCTTAAGCCTGGCTTCTTAGAAGTTGATCCCGAGTCAAACAGCTTGCTGTTCAGCCAGTGTTTGGTCAGTGGTTTTGCCCCTTGTGCCAGTGACATTTCTGCCCAAAGTTAACAGATTTTTGTGTGAATAAGAAATGCTTTTAAATCTGCCCCATATCCTGTTTGATTATTCCTGAGTGGATAAAACCTAGCACATATGCATAGACTTTCTGATCCTCAAGGTTGACTGTTACTCCAGGAGGGGTCGTTGCGGTCACTTCCCCTTGTATCTCTGTTAAACTTCTTCTGGTCATTCTGTCATTTCACTTGTTGCTACTAAGATCATGGAACCATCAGCACCACTAAAATCTTCACTGAAGAAGAGTGCCACAAGGCAGGCCTGAGTTCTGATACTGGGGTTACTTTGGCTTACAAGGCTCTGTTTATCCAACCTTATTGTGCTTCACTTACTGCACACCAGGTTCATAGGTCTCCATTTTGATTCCCAAACATGTAAGGATATTTCCAATTTATAGCTTTGCTTTGGCATACTCTTTCCCACAGTCTTCACATGGATCATTCCTTTTCATCATAAAATAATCTCTCTTCAGAAGTGACGTTGGGGGTGCTTGGGTGGTTCAGTCAGCTAAGTGTCTGCTTTGGCTCAGATCATGATCTCAGGTTCATGGGATCTGCCCCAAGTCAGGCTCCCTGTTCAGTGGGGAGTCTACCTGTCCTTCTGCCCCTCCCCTACTTGTGCTCTCTCTCTCTCTCAAATAAGATCTTTTTTTTAAAAAAAGTAGCCTTATCTATCTAAAGCAGACTCCCTTATATAAAGAAGGCTGTGTTACCTACTTTATCACCCTTCCATTTTTCTGTTTTATTCATACTACTTACCACCATTTATAATTATTTTGTTGGGGTAGTTGAGTGGCTCAGTCATTTAGCTGGATTCTTGATTTTGGCTCAAGTCATGATCTCAGGGTCATGAGATCAAGCTCTACGTCCAGGTCCATGCTCAGTGCGGAGTCTGCTTTTTCCTCTTCCTCTGGTCCTCCTTCTGCTCTTGTGCTCTCTTTATCTCAATTAAATAAATACAATCTTAAAAATACAATAAAATAAAACAACTTTGTTTATTCATTTGTTCGTTGCCTACATTCCTGGCTTTGGAATGTAAACCCCATGAAATCAGGAGGTTTAGATTCTGTAGTTAGAGCCCCCAGATCAAGTTCTTGCTCCTAGAATCCATTTATTCCTTTAAAAATTGTTGAGAAACTCAAAGAGCTTTTTAGAGGGAGAGGTGAATTGTACCTTTTGATTTTTACAATATTATAAGCTCAAACTGAGAAGTTTTAAAATATTTATTCCTTTAAGAATAAAATAATAGGGTGCCTGGGTGGCTCAGTGGGTTAAAGCCTCTGCTTTCAGCTCAGGTCATGATCCCAGGGTCCTGGGATCGAGCCCCACATAGGGCTCTCTGCTCCGCGGAGAGCCTGCTTCCTCCTCTCTCTCCCTGCTTGCCTCTCTGCCTACTTGTAATCTCTGTCTGTCAAATAAATAAATAAAATCTTTAAAAAAAAAGAATAAAATAATAAACTCATTACATGTTAAAATCAGTAATCCCATTACCACAAAATATATAGCCCCTGGAAAATTCTACTTTATACCTACAAGAGAATAAAAGAATAAAATGCAGGTTATGTTATTATTATGAAAAGAATTTAAACTTCACAAACCTCTTGGGTTTACTGCCAACCTAGTGTCTGATATAATAGTAGCAGCATAAAGACAGTGTATTTACACTCAAAAAATTACAAACTATATGATAGTTGCACTACACTACTGTTACTTCACTGTAACCCAGCCAATTAATTTTATTGTCTTCGCCATATAATAATCTCAGCAAATGCTAGCCCAGCTTCTGTTTGCATACCTTCACTTAAGGATGTCACTAATTCTTGAAGTAGCCCATTTTAATTTTGAGCTTCTCTAATTTAAAAAAGTTGTTATATTAAGGAAGAGTCTTCCCTTGCTTGATTACAACCCCCCTTAGCATCAAAATTATACTTCCCTAAATGAGCTTTTAGTTGGTTAGGATTTTTTTAAGGGTGAATCATAATATGAATACCAAGTACCAAGAGGCCTGCCATTAGAGTAAAACAATAGACTTTTATTTCATTGTAGATGTCATAATTCATAAAACTCAATTCCACCAGCCTTGAAAATGTACCAAATACATTGTTATGTTATAATAAACTTGAGGTCAACTGAAAGACTAATAAGTCTATTTCACATGAAATTGCTTTAATTCATGTATCCCTCAGTCTGTTTAAAGTCAGTTCTTTGTAAGTGACAGATTGACACTTTTTTTTATTAGAAACATCTCTCTTTCTTCAAGATTCATTTATTAATTTCAGAGAGACAGAGACAGAGAAAGAGAGTGCAAGTAGTGGGGCAAGGGGCAGAGGGAGGAGAAGGAGGATCTCAAGCAGACTCCATGCTGAGCACAGAGCGGGATGCAGGGCTCGATCTCATAACCCTGAGATCGTAACCTGAGCTGAAGCTAAGAGTGGGATGCTTAAATGACTGAGTTAGCCAGGCAGCCCTAGAAACATCTCTTATTCATGTGCCTGTATAGAGTTGTTTTTAATTTATTGAGGAGTAATTGACAGATATAATTGTATATATTTAAAGTGTACATGATTTGATATACACATTCATTGTAAAATGATTATCAAAATCAAGATAATTAACACCATCATCATCTTACATAGCTAATTCTTATTCTTATAAAATGCTTAGACTGAACTCATTGTTTCTGTCTCAATATTTGCAATACTGTTCTTAGCTAACTCTCCCAGACTCATGAAATATAAAAAAAAAAACATGCTGTTTTTATTTGATTCTAGGTCTTTCTTCAAAATGCTTAAATGAAGAGAGTAATATCAAAATATTCCATTAAAAATTTTTTTTAGATTTTTATTTATTTATTTGACAGAGAGAGAGAGACAGTGAGAGAGGGAACACAAGCAGGGGGTGTGGGAAAGGGAGAAGCAGGCTTCCTGATGAGGAGGGAGCCCAATGCGGGGCTCAATCCCAGGATCCTGGGATCATGATCTGAGCTGAAGGCAGAGGCTTAACGACTGAACCACCCAGGCACCCTCAAAATATTCCATTAAAATCTTAACTCCAAAGTAATACCGATTCATTTATAATAGATGTAAAGTGTTAGAGAAAAAAAAAAACTGTACCATGTCTAAATTTTATCCAAAAGTTATAAGGATTTCTTTTTTTTAAAAGATTTATTTATTTATTTGAGAGAGAGAGAATGAGAGAGAGCGCATTAGAGGACAAAGGTCAGCAGGAGAAGCAGACTCCCCACTGAGCAGGGAGCCCGATCTGGGACTTGATCCCAGAACTCCAGGATCATGACCTGAGCCAAAGGCAGTTGCTTAACCAACTGAGCCACCCAGGCACCCCAAAAGTTATAAGGATTTCTCAAATTCAAAAATATTTCTGGAATAAAGATAGACTGTATAGATATTATTTATTATTTTAACATCAATAATAATGGAAATTAGATTTATTTGACATAATTTGTACTTAGCAATCCTTAGAAGCTTCATGATTACCACTTCTCTTTGTAAATTTCTCAGTAAAACTGCACAGCAAAATTTTATAGATAAATTTCAGGCCTATGGGTATATGAGATCTAACAACAACAGCAAAAATAATAACAGCTAACACTTATTGAAAAGTTACTACATGTTAGACATTTTACTCCATGACTGTGTATATGCATGTGCTGAGCCTTATGCCAAGTGCTATACACGCATTTCTCATTTGTAGCACATTTTCATTTAATTTTTATAACACACTTGTGGAATATCTTTTTATTATGCCTTTGACTAAAGAAAAAGTGATCACTATGGTTAATATAATTAACACTAGCTGTCACAATAGACAAAACTTTAATATAGTGGTTAACATAACAAAGGTTGATTTCTTGCTCATAAAAATCTAAAGTGGATAGGGCATCCTTCCTCCATAATATAGCCAATATATCTGAAACAAGCCCTCCAAAGACTGAAGCAAAAAAGTGAGGGAATTGTTTGTCTAACACCTTAGTTCCAAAGCGACTCTCTTACTTCAAATCACAATCTGTTGACCAGAACCAAATTATGCAGCCCCAGTCAAACTTTGATGGATACTGGGAAATGTAGCAACAAAAATGAAATATTTTGCCACAGATGATGAAAGATCCTTTGACCCCTTTTCTTAAACATGGAACACACTCCTGAAAGGAGACAATGGGAAGCCCCATCAAGTCTAGAATCTCTCAATTTATACAACGATCTCTTAAACAGCTCTGGATAAGATTTTAATCTAAAGACTAATGAGTCAAAAAGACAAGTTATCACGTTCTGCTTCACCCATCTATACACAAATTGAATATGAAAAATGGGAATAGGGAAAGGCCAAATTACAAATGGAAACAATGGGAGGCACACACTCTGTGAAATTCCTCTGCTTCGTGTATGGATTCCTGGATTGGTCCTGGATTTGTCCCGTATTCTGCTTTTTGTGAGTTGTTCTGTCTTCTGCAGGTTCTTCTTTTTTCCTTTTCTTCCTTGGCTATATCTCAAGTGGGAGAACTGCCTATGTTGGAAGCTAGCAAAGCTTTCTCAGTGCACTTCCTACTCACTCAAGACTGGGGATTCAAGTGTACATTTAAATCTTAAATGATCTCAGGTATTTCAGACTTAGATCCTCTGGTAAAACCCTTCCATAAAAACTTCAGTTATCAGAGTTATCTTACTCTTTTCTACTATCAGCTCCATGTAATCACATTCAAAATTATTTTGAAGTTCTATGTAGTGTTTAGATATACTTTTTTAAAAATTTCCCCTTGCTTTCTTCCAATCTCTCTTGCTCTGGCAATTAAATGGAAGTTACTATGAGGCTATCTAGAATAATAGGTGGAAAGCCCACACACCCAATCTAAGCTCTGTCCTGAGTCATCATTTTTAACTAACAGGTTTGGGCCTTTGTCTCAAAGCCTTATTAAATTACATGATTTACCATTTGGGATTATAGAAGTAGACAACTTTTATGAAGGTGAAGGGATCTAAATTTCTGAACTCTCCATTCTCTTTTATTTTTTCTTGAAAACCAACTACTTTGCTGAGCTCTTCTTTTCTATAGGGTAACTTTCCAAACATTCCAGTACAACCAACACACAGAATTAATACTTTTTTAAAAATTTCTTCCTGTATACTAGCTAAACACATTGTTTGCCTTCCAAGTTATCACAGGGAAATGCTTTCCAATTACAAAAACTGGACTGACATTTGGATTGAAAATGGCCATCAGTTTTTTCATCTGATAACTAAGATGAGGCCATATTTAAGGTTTCAGTTAAGGTTCCGATTTCTGTATTTACCACCATAATTAATCTTAACTTCTATCACATATAAACCCTGTAACCTCATTAGCTTAGCACAGACTTCTCTATTTCTCATCTAAGAACCAATGTGTGTTAGTAGAAACTTGCAGGTATGCTAATGGAACAAATGAACTCCAAGATCTACTTGGGAGGGGAAGAAAATGATGCCCTTAGTTGCTTTCAGTCTGAAGTGATGTTTCATTTTTGCTCACAGTGAAATGGATAGAAATGATCACATAATTACTAACTTCCCATATGTGAAGCTGGGCAATGCAGGGGAATATATGGAATAGATGACACTGTAACTTAGAATTGGAAAATAAATCCAAATATAACTGACTCCAAAGACTATTTATTCCATCAACTTATACTTACTTTTATTGAATTTAACATTCTCCTTCTCTGTTCTTGGTAGTAAGGATATTAAAAAGATTATAAAAGAAATCTGAACTATTATACTGATATAAAAGTACGTTTTTGTTTGTTTGCTTTTAATTTTAAATTTGGCAAGAAAGATTTCTAGTTTTATATGCATGAGTATGCTCTAATTGCTCATCTAAAGTAATTTAGTTGATACTATTTTATATCCTGGACTAAAATTCAGTCATTCTAGCAAACAATTTAGGAGGAAAAAAAAAAAAGCACTGTTAAAATTGCCTAAAGCACAAGTGGATTGAAATCAGCAAGATATGATAAATTGGATGAATCTGAAAGAAAAATGTTGGAGGCAGAAAATGTAATGTGTTTCAATGGAAACCATAAAATCTGCTTTAGAGTCTTCATTTCAGACTTATAGGTAGATTTAGAGCAAGACAAAGTACATAATGAGATAAAATAACTAAAGATTGTATAAATCTGATCACAGGCACTTTGATATAATGACCCCCAAATAATTAACCCTTTGACCCTATATTCTGAATAGGAAATAGCATTTTTGTTCTCAGAAATATCTTTTATATAATGGCTGGCACTTCTTATAAAAGATCTGAATTTACTTCTTTGTAACTGTATCTGAAATATAAATGCTGTTCTGAAATAACTGTAGAGGACTGGCCCATCTTCCAGGTTTGTGATTCCTACAAAGAGTTAAAAAATACTAACATAATACACAGTTTTAGAATTACAATGTCTATCCAGTATGCTATATCCTTTCTGTATCAATCAAGAAATTTACATGTTTAATTTCTAACTCTGAAAAAATATCTTAAAATATAAGATAGAATAGGCATTCATGAAGAATCATGTATCTCTAAAATATCTGACCTACAACAAAATATCATTTTCATAAAGAAAAAAATTGATTAGGCATTATAAAATAAAAACTGGAAGGGATAGTAGGTTTAACTTTAGTTAAAGATAAAGCAGCTATTTATATAAGCTTGTAATTAATAAGACAGAAATTTTGGATAATATTAACAACCAAAGCACTCAATAGTTAAGCTGCCATGTATAATCTGGTTGATTTATTTGACAATATAAATGAAACAATGTAATACCTATCCTTACTCACAAGTTACAGATAGGGCTTTTATCTTCATAATCTTAGAGAAGTTCCACTGAAACTTGTAATATCATCCTTGCCACTTAATATACTAACTCTGTGAGGGTAGGGTTTTATATGCCTTGTTGGATTTTGAATGCCCAGAGCTGATAAAATAAAATGTAGTGATAACCTGAAATGTAGTAAAAAATAAGCATAATAACGTACTTCAAATTTCAAAACCTGTTGTAAAGGTGAAAGGAAAGAGGTATAGCATCTGGACAGTGATCCATTCATTGTTTATAAAGTGGATGCCTATAGGAAAGGAAGAAGGCAGGCAATCTAATCTAATCTCCATGTCAACAGAAACTCCAGAAAAAAAAATGGACAAATGATAATTTCTAGGAGAAGAGACCTTATCTATTGACTGCCTTTAGCAGGATGGTACCTGGCTAAAGCATTGTTTATATTAAATAAACCAAGAATCTATGAGGTTACACTCTCCAGAGAATGTCATATAAACTATACCACTCTGAAATAAAAAACCAGAAATATTTCATAATGTAAACACTTGCCTCTCACTGTGTGCTAAACCTATAAACCTCACTAATGATTTCATCTATTTTGCTGGGCCACACCTGCTTGTTTTTCAAGGGAAGAGAGAACCAACCTGCAAAGTCACCCTTGATGTTCCAAATCTCTCTCTGCCTTATTTAAGTCTCTTGATTATTTGTATCGTTGAAATTATTAGTAAAGTTTGACACTGGGATAAGATCTCTGATTTGTCTGAGTCTAATCTGAGAATTCATTCATGTTAAATTAGCTTGTGGATGAAAGAAATTGAGGATAGCACATAACTTGTATAATCATAAAATCACTCAAATTGGGACATGTTTTAAGACTGAGAGACACCATTATTAATAATTACACCTGGTCAACAGGCACGAATTGAGACTTTCAAGGGCAATACTGAGACATATAGTCATGGTATGAATAGCACTGGATCTTTCATTCATTAGTGTGTTTGTTTTCCTGAAAAATATTTTAAAATTTTGCCAATTTGAAATGTCCTGCTGCAAAAGTAAATGGGGAAATATGGACCCATGTAGAAGCTGCAATACTCAGTAGTATATAAATTATGAATTATTCTGATGGACCTTAAAGTATCGATATAAAGGTCAGAGAAATTATATCATGACATAATTATATGCTGTTTTAATTAAACATTTAAAATTATATAGGACTGTTATGGACAGCTTCCTTATCCACATTATATTTATCTGCATGAATATTAATATTTAAGAATGATATCTTGAAGTTGGAATTATGGTAACAGGTGAATGCTTTCAGACTAATTTATATTCTTTCAGAATCACTGCACATTACTCACATCTCAAAGGAATCTTATGCAGTGTCTAAGGCTTAGGAGTTGCTCAAGGTTTCAAGATATAAAAATAAACAAGATGTGTAATTGATGATATCAGAACCATTATCAACCAGAGCAGACTTTTTCTGGAGATTTTGGAGGCATCATAAAAACTTAGTTGTAAACTAAATTATATGATTCTTGTTTTTTTATAAACTAATTTAAGGACCATGAGTAGGGCTTAGTGGAGCCATGTACCTCTTGAAATTATAAATAAAATGAATGTGGGTTCATTTCTGCATTTTAGGGTACAAAGAGATGTTAATTATTTTATGACATTCTTAAATTTCCTCAGATTTGGATTTGTGACCAAAGGAGAAAAAAAAAGAATTAAGAATCAGAGAAATTGTATCTAGGGGATAGGTCCTTTTACAGATGCCCCATATTATGAGGCAATAATTGCTCACATTCACACTCTGGTTAATAAGGCACTTCTGGCCTAGTAGGAGCTTGATGCCTATTAGCAGACTGCACCACCTTGAAAAATATTAACCTGTAGCCATTCATTCAAATTCTCTTTATCTTAAAAGGAGAGAAGAGTAATTATCTGTTTTTTACCAAACTCTCTCTCCCCTTCTTAACAACCTATATTTTGTGAACTTTCTGATATCCAGGATTAACTTTGGGACTAATGTTTTGATTATTAAAATATTAATTACAATATTCTTTTGCATATAATATATTGACGATCATTTTAAAATATAAATATAATAAGATATTCATAACACCAAAATTGTCTTTGGACCATAAATTTAAAATTCTGTTATTCAGAATATTCATTTCTTTCTTTTAGTGTTCTGAGATTATTATGAATATGAAGACCATAGATTATAAAACTACTCAAAAAAATAAATTTTGGCAATGTCTTCACTTAATTACTTCCATTCACTTTTAACCTTTGCCAGCATGTTTCCTATCTCTGCGACTCTGTTGAACTTGGTCGTTGTCAAGTTCACCACTGACTTCCCAGGTTCAAATTCAAAAAATACTGAGATGTTTCAGCTAGTATTCAATACAGTTGAATAGCCTATTTATTTTATTTTTTTAAAGATTTTATTTATTTATTTATTTATTTGTCAGAGAGAGAGAGAGAGTGAGAGAGTGAGCACAGGCAGACAGAGAGGCAGGCAGAGGCAGAGGGAGAAGCAGGCTCCCTGCCGAGCAAGGAGCCCGATGTGGGACTCAATCCCAGGATGCTGGGATCATGACCTGAGCCAAAGGCAGCCGCTTAACCAACTGAGCCACCCAGGCATCCCGAATAGGCTATTTTTTAAATTTTAAGTTAGTTTTATCAAATTAGTATACATATACATTTTTAAAGTCAAGAAGTATTATAAAGCATAAAGTTTTTAAAAATTCTCACTAATAAGAATTCTCATTAATAAAGACTACAAAAATAAGACATCAATACTGTCTTGATCAGAAATAGTACATAGTTATTTAAAGCACAAAGCTTGATACAGAAATTCACATTTACAGAAAGAAGCTCCAGTTTCTTCTTAAAAATATTTGAGATACCTTATTTGGGGGTTATATCCCAATATGCACATAAACTTCATATATATATGAATATATATATTTTCAATATTTTATATTGTATCAAAATTACATAATATAAAGAAATATACTGTAGAAAATATACTACAAAGAAAAAATACTATAAAGAAAATATATTTTTACAAAGCCCCATGTAGATTCTCTTTAAACCATCCATTTTGCCTTAGTGTGACATAAATATTTTATCATTTTTAATATGTGCCATGATTTGAGTAAGGTTGAAAAATATGCTCTATGAGCTTGCAGAATAACTATTCACTATTATACCTCAAGTTCAAATAGCTACTCTATAAATACTTGTTGAAAAATTAATGAACAAAAGTATAAAATACATAATTAGATATATAGAATATAGGGAAGTTTTATTGTATCTTTTTTGGCTCTATAGCAAAGCATGAATGTTATGTTTAAGAGAGGGGAATAAGGAATTACTACTATCCATTTGCTTACTTGCTGTCATGAAATTTACCTCTTTTAGATAAAGGTAGAATGTTTTTACACATTGATTCAAGATCACTTAAGAATACTCCTTGTGGGCATGACATACTGCCAGATGTTATAAAAGACAGAAAGAAGTAAAACAATAACAATGAGAACAAAAAACTAGTCACTATTTTTAAGGAATTCATATTTTGGCAAGAGGAATTTTGCCAAAAACAACCATAACAAAAAGCAAAGACAGAAAGTGTATTGTGGGATGCATAAGACCAAGGCATTAATTGTTATTATTAGGGAGAACAACAGCTTACTGGAAAAAACGAACATAATTATGGTATTGCAGAATAAGTGGGTTTCAAAAGGTAAAAACAGATTCACTTAAGGTGTAAAAAAAAGTAAGTACAATCATAGTACTGTACATTCTTGGAATGATAAGTTATACTTTATAATTGGGACATTCTTTATAAAGAAAAAGAAATACTGAGATATGAAGCTAGAAAATAATTCAAAACCAGATACTGAAGAACCTGAAAGCCACATTAAAACGTTTATTCTATAGACAATGATCCTTGTTGTTGTTGTTTTTTTAAGTTTGGAACAAGGAAGTCATAAAAAAGATATATGTTTTTCAAACAGTATAGGTAGCAGGATCAGTTGGAAATCTATTGGGATAATTTGGGCAAGAAAAATTAGTATGATGATATCACCTATTGGATGGTAGATTACAATCTAGGTAGATTCTCTTTCTCTAAGGGTTTGAAGATTAACTGATTTGAAAAATTGGTAATATAACACCAAACAACAATGTTATTTGTGGAGGTTGGTGGTCTTTACCAGAGAGTTCATCACTTCTTCTGTTGTTGAACTTATTTGAATTGTCATTGAGTAGGGTCTGGAATAGGCAATTTCCCAATAGCCTTTATGAGACAAAATACAATACACTTGGGAATATAACATCACAGGCTAAAATAAAACTACATCAAGACAAAGATAACAAGCTAAATAACACATGAAACTGGAAGCACAATTAGACAGAATAAGAATTTTAAATACTTATATTGAATGTACCAAAAAAGGAAAGAAAAAGCAGCATGAAATAAGAATAAGAAAAAATAGTAAGAAATATATAAGAAAAAAATCTTAGGTACATGTATGATAGAAATAGTAAAATGGATGCTACTAAAGAGTAATTCATGAGTTTAAAGGTCAAATTGAGGCATTCTCCCAAAAGAAGTCTGAAAGGATAAAGGAATAAAAAAGAACAAAAAAGGGGCACCTGGGTGGCTCAGTTGGTTGAGCATCTTCCTTTGGCTCAGGTCATGATCCCGGGGTTCTGGGATGGAGCCCCGTGCTGTGCTCCCTCCTCAGCAGGGAACTTCTCCCTCTCCCCCCACCTCATGCTCTCTCTCACATCATTTCTTAAAATAAATAAATGAGTAAATAATATTTAAAAAAAAAAGAAAAAATGTTTAAAGACATGGAGAACAGAAATCAAAGTATTTAAGTAACTGGTGTCCCAGAAGGAGAGAAAATATATGAAGAAATAATGGAAGATATGCCAAATAGAAAAGAATAAGAGCAGAACCAAAACCCAACTATATGTGCATATTCTACTATACATATCAAGATACAAAAGACAGAGAAACAAATTTAAAACTTGGTGGGGGGCATCCAGGTGGCTCATTAGGTTAAGCACCCAACTCTTGGTTTCTGCTCTGGTCATGATCTCAGGGTCATGAGATCTAGTCCCACATCTGCTCTGTTCTCAGCAGGACATGTGCTTGAGTTTCTCTCTCTTTCTCTGCTCCTCCCCTTGCTCTCTTTTTCTCTCTCTCTAAAATGATAAAGAAAACTTTTAAAAAATAAAAAATTTTTAAAAAAGCTTCTAAAGGAACAGGAATTAAATGACATCAAACTTTTCAACAGCAATACTGAAACCAAGAAATAAATAAAATAATATTTATTGAATACTGAAAGAAAATAATTTTGAACATAGACTGAAATTTTGCCAAATCATTGTTCAAATTTGAGGGTAAATATAGTCCTTGGGATAAAAGTTGAAAGAGGGTATTCTACTATCACTTCACATAAACCCTTCTGAAGGAAAGTGAGATGAAATGAGATGAGAAATGAATTTAGAAGATGTTGCAAACAATATGGGAAGTAACACTGAATAACTTGATAGGATTGGCTGTTTCTTAAAAAAAAAATTAAAAGCTTTTTAAAACCAAATAAACAGAAGGAATATATACATGATAACATCATTATGACCTAGATGACAGTAGTAGGACTAGATCCTGGACAAGAAAAATTATATTAGACAATTGACAAAACATGAGTATGGTCCATAGATAAGTTAATAGTACTGTATCAATGTTAACTTCCTAGTTTTAATAAATGTATAATTATATAATATGGCAACATTTGTGGAATGGGTAAAGGATGTTCAGGAATAATTTGTAATTTTTGTACCTTTTTTAGTAATTTGAAATTATTTCAAAATGAAAAATCAACAAAATCAAAGATATCAATTATGTGAAAAAACAAGGAAAAAGAAAAGAATGGATAGAACACACTGGAAAAAAATAGAAGACAGTAATAGCCCAATTCTCTTAATAAATATAATAAATATAAATGGACTAAATAAGCTGGTCCAGCTATTTTCTATTTTCATGATGAACATATAAGCAAAAAGTCAAAACTAAAAGGATGGAAAAACATTAGGAAAAGTTTAACTAAAATACAGCTGGTGCAGCTATACTAATGTCTGACAAAATAGAGCATGAAAAAAGGCATTGCTAAAGATAAAGCAAGTAAATATAATGATAAAAGAATATATACTAGAAATATATCACCAAGAATATATACTAATTATAATCATATAGGTAGTTAATAATTACCTCAAAATGCAGAAAACAAAATCTGATAGAATTCAGGAGAAGGAAATGAATCCGTAATTACAGTGGAATATTTTAATAGTTTTCCCTTAATTCTTAGTTAAGTAGACAAAGGGAAAATCTACAAAAATAAAATATACGACTTTGCACAAAAACAGAATATTTGAATAACAATGAAAAGTTTGATCTAATGGACTTATGCATTATCATATGTAGGTTTTAACAAACACCAAAGAAGGTAGAGGCCAAGATTGAAAATAATTGTCCTTATGAAAATCATTAAAGTTAAAAGAGGCTGCTTCTTATAGGACTGTCAAAGCACTTTTTTTTAAAATTTCTTTTCAGCGGAACAAAATTCTTTGTTTATGCACCACACCCAGTGCTCCATGCAATACATGCCCTCAATAATACCCACCATTGGATCCCTCAATCTCCCAACCCCTGCCCATTCAAAACCCTCAGATTGTTTTTCAGAGTCCATAGTCTCTCATGGTTCATCTACCCTTCCAATTTCCCTCAACTCCCTTCTCCTCTCCATCTTCCTATGTCCTCCATGTTATTTGTTATACTCTGCAAATAAGTGAAACCATATGATAATTGACTCTCTCTGCTTGACTTATTTCACTCAGCATAATCTCCTCCAGCCCCGTCCATGTTGCTACAAAAGTTAGGTATTCATCCTTTCTGATGGAGGCATAATATTCCATAGTGTATATGGACCACATCTGCCTTATCCCTTCATCTGTTGAAGGGCATCTTGGTTCCTTCCACAGTTTGGTGACCATCGTCATTGCTGCTATAAACATTGGGGTAAAGATGGCCCTTCTTTTCACTACATCTGTATCTATGGGGTAAATACCCAGTAGTGCAATTGCAGGGTCATAGGGAAGCTCTGTTTTTAAATTCTTAAGGACTCTCCACACTGTTCTCCAAAGTGGCCGCACCAACTAGCATTCCCACCAACAGTGTAAGAGGGTTCCCCTTTCTCAACATCCTTTCCAACACACGTTGTTTCCTTTCTTGGTAATTTTGGCCATTCTAACTGGGGTAAGGTGGTATCTCAATGTGGTTTTAATTTGAATCTCCCTGATGGCTAGTGATGATAAACATTTTTTCATGTGTCTGATAGCCATTTGTATGTCTTCATTGGAGAAGTGTCTGTTCATATCTTCTGCCCATTTTTTGATATGATTATCTGTTTTGTGTGTGTTGAGGTTGAGAAGTTCTTATAGATCCTGGATATCAACCTTTTGTCTATACTGTCATTTGCAAATAATTCTCCCATTCCGTGGGTTGCCTCTGTTTTATTGACTGTTTCCTGTGCTGTGCAGAAGCTTTTGATCTTGATGAAGTCCCAAAAGTTCATTTTCACTTTTGTTTCCTTTCCCTTTGGAGACATATCTTGAAAGAAGTTGCTGTGGCTGATATTGAAGAGGTTAATGCCTATGTTCTCCTCTAGGATTCTGAAGGATTCCTGTCTCACGTTGAGGTCTTTAACCCATTCCGAATTTATGTTTGTGTACAGTGTAAGAGAATGGTCGAGTTTCATTCTTCTACATATAGCTGTCCAATTTTCCCAGCACCATTTATTGAAGAGACTGTCTTTTATCCACTGTACATTTTTTCCTGCTTTGTCGAAAATTATTTGACCATAGAGTTGAGGTTCCATATCTGGGCTCTCTACTCTGTTCCACTGGTCTGTGTGTCTGTTTTTATGACAGTACCATGCTGTCTTGGTGATCACAGCTTTGTAGTAAAGCTTGAAATCAGGTAATGTGAGGCCCCCAGTTTTTCTTTTTCAACATTTCCTTAGCAATTCGGGGTCTCTTCTGATTCCATACAAATTTTAGTATTATTTGCTCCAGCTCTGAAAAATACTGGTGGAATTTTGATCGGAATGGCATTAAAAGTATAGATTGCTCTAGGCAGTATAGACATTTTAACAATGTTTATTCTTCCGATCCAAGAACATGGGATGGTCCTCCATCTTTTTATGTCTTCTTCAATTTCCTTCATGAGTGTTCTGTAGTTCCTCGAGTACAGATCCTTTACCTCTTTGGTTAGGTTTATTCCCAGGTATCTTATGGTTCTTGGTGCTATAGTAAATGGAATCAATTCTCTAATTTCCCTTTCTGTATTTTCATTGTTAGAGTATAAGCCACCACTAATATCTGTACATTGACTTTGTATCCTGCCACATTACTGAATTGCGGTATGAGTTCTAGTAGTTTGGGGTGGAAACTTTTGGGTTTTCCATATAAAGTATCATGTTATCTGTGAAGAGAGAGAGTTTGACTTCTTCATTGCCAATTTGGATACCTTTTATTTCTCTTTGTTATCTGATTGCTGTTGCTAGGACTTCTAATACTATGTTGAACATAGTCTGGAAGTTTTCCTTCTGCTTCAATTTTTTGAAACAGCTTCAGGAAAATAGTTATTTCTTCTTTGAAAGTTTGGTAGAATTCCTGAGGGAATCCATCAGGTCCTAGGCTCTTGTTTTTTGGGAGATTTTTGATCACTGCTTCAATCTCATTACTAGATATCAGTCTATTCAGGTTGTCAATTTCTTCCGGGTTCAATTTTGGGAGTTTATAATTTTCCAGGAATGTATCCATTTCATCTAGGTTGCTTAACTTATTGGCATATAACTGTTGATAATAACTTCTGATGATTGTTTCTACTTCCTTGGTGTTAGTTGTGATCTCTCCCTTTTCATTCATAATTTTATTAATTTGAGATTTCTCTCTTTTCTTTTGGATTAGTGTGGCCAGTGGTTTATTGATTTTATTGCTTCTTTCAAAATACCAGCTTCTAGTTTCATTGATATGTTCTACTGTATCTCTAGTTTCTATCTCTTATTGATCTCTGCTCTAATCTTGATTATTTCCCTCCTTTGTGTGAAGTTGACTTAATTTTTTGTTGATTCTCCAGTTCTTTAAGGTGTAGAGACAGCTGGTGTATTCTGGATTTTTCATTTTTTTGAGGGAGGCTTGGATGGCAATGTATTTCCCCCTTAGGACTGCCTTTGCTGCATCCCATAGGTTTTGGACCGAAGTGTCTTCATTCTCATTGGTTTCCATGAATTGTTTAAGTTCTTCTTTGATCTCCTGGTTGATCCAAGCATTCTTAAGCAAGGTGGTCCTTAGCTTCCAGGTGTTTGAGTTCCTTCGAAACTTTTCCTTGTGGTTGAGCTCCAGTTACAAAGCACTGTGATCTGAGAATATGCAGGGAATGATCTCAGTCTTTTGGTATCGGTTGAGTCCAGATTTGTGACCCAGTATGTGGTCTATTCTGGAAAAGGTTCCATGTGCACTTGAGAAGAATGAGTATTCTGTTGTTTTAGGGTGGAATGCTCTACATATATCCATGAGGTCCTTCTGGTCCAATGTGTCATTCAATGCTCTTGTTTCTTTATTGATTTTCTGATTGGATGATCTATTACTGAAAGAGGCAGGTTAAGATCTCCTACTATTAATGTATTCATATCAATAAGACTTTATCTTGATTAATACTTTTCTTATGTAATTGACTGCTCCCATATTGGGGGCATAAATATTTCTTTAAGAATGATGTACTACCCTTCTGTATCTCTGACTAAAGTCTTTAGTTTAAAATCTAATTTATCTGATAACTGAATCACTACCCTGGCCTTCTTTTGAGGCCCATTGGCATGAAAGATGCTTCTCCATCCCTTCACTTTCAGTCTGGGTGTATCCTTAGGTTCGAAATGGGTCTCCTGTAGACAACATATGGATGGGTCCTGTCGCTTTAACCAATCTGCAATCCTGTGTTGTTTTATGGGTGCATTTAGGCCATTCACATTGAGAGTGATTATTGATAAATACGTTTTTATTGACATCGTGTTACCTTTGAAGTCTTTCTTTCCGTAGATTGTCTCCATATTTCTGTTCAATGATATTCTTAGGATTTTTCCTCTTTTATAGAACCCCCCTTAATATTTCCTGCAGTGTCGGCTTGGTGGTCGCATACTCTTTTAAGCCTTGCTGGTCTTGGAAACTCTTTATCTCTCCATCCATTTTGAATGTCAGTCTTGGTGGGTAAAGTATTCTTGGCTGTAAGTTCTTCTCATTTAGTGCCCTGAATATATCTTGCCAGCCCTTTCTGGCTTGCCAGGTTGCTCTGGACAGGTCTGACGTTATTCTGATGGGCTTTCCTCTGCACATAAGGAGCTTCTTTATCCTAGCTGCCTTCAAGAGAGTTTCTCTAGAAACTCTCTCATTCTTACTATCAGGTGTCTTGAGATGTTTCAAGAATCTAAAATCTGGGGGTGGGGGGACCATTCTGGCTCTAGTACATGAACACTGGTTCCTTTTGTGAGATTCAGAAAATTTTCATGAAGAACGTGTTCCACTATATCTTCTAGACTTCTTTCTTTCTCCTCCCCTTCAGGGATTCCAATAATTCTGACATTGGAACGTTTCATGGCATCATTTATTTCCCTGATTCTGTTTTTGTGGCTTCTAAACTGTTTGTTCCAGGCTTCCTCCTAATCCTTTCTCTCTATCTGTTTGTCCTCCAGATCACTAATTCTATCTTCTGTGTCAGTTACCCTAGCTTTTAGAGAATTTAGATTAGATTGGAACTCATTGAGAGCCTTGTGAACATCATCCCTGTTGGCTTTCAGTTCTGTCCTAATCAATTCCATTTTGTCATCCATGGCTTTCTCCAACCTAGCTATTGCCTGGATAATTGTTAGCCTGAATTCCCTTTCCAACATATTGTCTATGTCAATAGTCATTAGCTCTGTTGCAGAAGGCCCATCCTATGAATTTTTCTTCTGTTGGGCATTCCTCCTCCTAGTCATTTTGGTGAGAGACGGCTGAATGGATGTAGCAGAATGTGTCAACCATGGTGCAGGCAAGGTGCACCCTGGAATGCTTCTGAGCAATCAGGAGTCCCCACCCAAATGAAAGAAAAAAGAGAGAGAGAAAAAAGAAAAAGAGAGAGAGAGAAAGAGAGAGAGAGAGAGAGACAGGAAAAAGAAAGATAAAATAAAAGAGAAGGCCCAGCCTAAATGGGTCCGAAGGTAAGATTTATGAAGTATACAAACAAAAACAGACAAACAAAAACACTGATAAAAGTAGATGACAAGAGAAAAAATAAATATTAAAAGCAAAACAAAAAAAGAACCTCGTCAAAAAGAACCCCAAGTATAAGATTTATATACTACCAGGACAAACACGAATACACAGAAACACTGGAGGAAGAAAAAGATGGGAGAGTGGTTATAAATTCACAGTGTGGGCAAGGAAGGTTATTTTGATTCTTCCTGGATGTATCTTAATATCTTTGTTAAAGGACTCAACTTTCCTAAGATAAAGGGGGATTAGAAATTGGTTTACCTATAGGGGTAGCATTGATTGGGGAAAGGGGATTATCTTGAAGTTTAACTCTATATGAATATTATAAAATAAAAATAAAAAAATAAACTAAAATAAAATAAAATTTAAAAAAATTAAAAAATAGAAAAGAAAAAGAAAAACACAGGTATATGTATCAAAAAGTTCAGGTTAAAATGTTATTATGGAATTTGATGTACTGGTCATCTCACTGTGATGGTAAATAGGCTAAAAAATTATCTATATATAAAAAAAAGAACCAGAATAGTGGGAATGAATTAAAAATAAAAGTTGTATCTATGAAGTAGTGGTGGTTGTTCTCTTGTCTCCCCCCCTCCCCCCCAGTTGGCTTTCTTAGGGAGGGGTCTGCTGCATGGGTTTGCAGGCAGTGTTTCCTGAGTTAAGTCCTCCCACCTCCCTCAAGGGGGTAGGCTCTGAGGAAACCGGTTTTTCAGGCTTTTGTTCTCTGGAGGGTTTTTTTGTTTGTTTGTTTGTTTGTTTTCTCTTGCCTTGATAGCTTTTGATGGTTTTTGGAGGTTTAGAGGAAAGCAAACTGCACCCAGACCTTCCTCTAAGAGAGAAGCCTCAGTCTGTTCCCCTCTGGGTGCTCTGGAGCACATAAATTTCCCCTTGGCTGCTGGCAGAGCATGTTCCCAGTCTCAGTTCCTGGGGTCGCAGGAACTCCTGCTTGTACCCAAAACCACAAGAGTGGCGGCTGTCTGGGCAGCTCCAGACCACCAGAGAGGTCCCAAACAGCAATAGCACAGTGAGGTTTTCCTGCTGGCCCAGGCTGGGAGTGCCTAGACTTTCCAGGTCTGAGAGCACGGGACACCGGGCTGGCTCCCGCCTGTGCCTCTCTCCGGGGGAGGTTGGGGTGCGACTCAGATTCTGATAGCACAGCACATTGCTGTGTGGAGAGTGCAAGAAGGCTGTGTTTCTGCTGGCTGGTGAGGCTCCCACCCCCTCATGGGGAGCCGCCACCCTGGCACTCCCAGGCGCTCTCAGGCACACTCACGGCTCAGGGACCAAGACCTGGTTTCTTAGCTGCACTCTCTCTGGCTCAGCGCCAGGGATGGCTGTCCTCAGTCTGGGGACCTAAGACCCCGTCCCTAACCTCCCTGATTCCCACAAATCCCCCCATGATCCTTTGCTCTTTTTGAATGCTTTCAACCAGACTTCAAGTTAATGCTGGTCCCCAGTCACAGGGCATTCTCATATTGGGGTATTACTTTCCAGTGGGTTGCTTCTGTTGGCTCCCTCCCCCTTTTGTTTATCTTCCGATATCAGTCCAACATTCCCACTCCACTTTACCTCCCCACTGGCGTCTTCTGCCCCTGTAGAGATCCAGACATGTATAATTCTAATCTCAGGCTGATTTCATGGGTAATCAGAGTTCTTTGGTAGGTAATCAGCTCACTTTAGGGTACAGGTTGAAACGGCGCCTCCTCCTAGTTCCCTGCCATCTTGTCTCCCCCCTGTCATAGCACTCAATCACTCAGTACTCTCAGCACTGTTCATCTTTCAATTTAGAGGAAATGAGTGTCCAGTCCAGAAAGTATATGCATCTCAAACATCATGTTATTAGTTATTAGTAACTAAATGGTAGGAGAAGACTGCCAAACTTCATAATCTTCCAAAATAAGGTATGCTGAACCAATTTTTTTAGTATGGTCAGAGTAATTATACTAAGCATTCTAAAAGGTAAACTTTATATTCAAGGAAGGAGAGGTATTTTTCATCCTTTATGAGGAAACAGGAAGGAACAGGGAAAGGTATTTCTAATCCTTCATGAATTTGAATATATGCCATTATGTAAAAATTGGCACAATGTACTAAGATAATCCTATATAGAAAAATACATCTGAAAAGTAATAGAAAATATTACTCAATAAAAAAAAAGAAAGTAGTTTTTTCAATCTAAATTGATAAAAATTCATGTCCCCCCAAAATATTCTCAAGAACATCAATACAATTTCTGGCTGCTTTTTAAATTAACCATTTTATTAAAGCAAGCATAAGGTAATTAGTTATGATGTAAATAAGGAAATATGGGAAAATGTTATTTTTACTCTATTTCTTTTAATTATAATGATTTTAGATAAATAAGATACTCTCCAGTTTCTATAGCTTTTTTACATATCAGAAATATTAAAAGTAAGTGGAAATAATAAAATATTATGTAAAAATGGGTGGTTCTATAATATTTGGAATGACACAGGGAATGACAGATTTTATTACATTCCATAGATTCAGATAGCTTAATCTAATACAACCATATTCCCATGCACATATTTTAATTATTACGTAGTGAAACATTTACAGTTGTCAGGAGGCATCATTGTGAAACAGAATGGACACTAGACTTTAAGGAAACAGAACCTAGAAATAGTACCAGCTCTGTCACTTTTGGATTATGTGACCTTGGATAGATTATTATAGCTTTTAAAACTCACTTTCCTCATTCCAAAACATTAATAATAAACTAAGTTTTTACAATGTGACATAATTTAGCACTGGGATGACTAAGACATTTTAGTTTTTACAGTACATTTGTTGTGGCTGCACAGAACCTTCACTTGAGAGAGAAGTCAGTCAGGACTCAGTATGATTTATGAATGATATTTTTCAAGGGTACAGTCATCCCTTGTCTCAGACAGGATAGTTGTCCCAAAACTCCCTACTTCTTCCTCTTGTTCCAACTTTTCCTTTCTTCTACATACTTAATATAAAATATGGCTCAATTTAAAGTCAGCTCAATTTAAAATATCAATATAGACTTTGGATTAAACAGAAGAGTTTAAATAACTTAAACATATTTTTTTGTTCCCTCTTTGCACTCCAGTACCATGATCAAAAAGGAAAATTAAAAAAACAAAAACAACAACAAAAAACATTCAAAGACAATGAGAAAGAATCAGTGACACCAAAATCACTTGGAAGCTAGAAGCACATGGATGAAAAGTAACTGATAACCAGCCACTATGAAGTTGAATATTAAGTTTTAATGTGGACAAGCAAAGAAGAAAGCAGATTTACAATTCAGAACACTAAAAAAGGTGGGAAATTTGAAACATGGTTTAAATAATTTATTTGAAAGGCATAATTAGATCAACTGATCTTTGGCAACCACACATAACCAGGTGACTCTTTCATCCATTTGTTCTTAAAGGAGACTAAATATTCACCCTCTTGAGAAGTTAAACCAAAGAAACTATGGACTCAAGGGCACCAGGTATAGCTAAGGGTTGGCAGGGATAATTGGAGGATGACTGAATATTGGAGGATGAAATGAAAGGCCTCATACCAAGTTGAGAGAATAGCAGTTACTCACATATCACAGACAAAATATTGGAAGAGTCTTCTTCTGAAGAAACCTCATATTACACGTCCCTGGATAAATACCCTGGACCTCACTAAATTATCCCACATTAATTCTTACAAGTCAATAAAACTCAACCACATTTATGAGCAGTGTTCCCAAGTAGTGTTTCAGAAACTTAATCTTATATATGAGTGAACAAACAAGGATTAGCAGCATTTTTCACAAAAGCTGTAAGAAGAAAATAACTCAGGGAAATAGGAAAATATACCATAGAGAAGAACCATCCACAAAAGAAATTATATGATATTATTATCCTCCAAGATGTAGAGAAGATATTGCATCTATGAGCGTAAAATAGAATTTTTAGAAACTTGATTACATAATTATAAGTAGAAGATAAAATTGAGTAAACACCCCAGAAGAGAGGACAAATATAAAAAAAAGGGGGGGGAAGTAAGGGATTAAAAAGTAAGAGAGTTAGAGGATCAGTCCAAAGAGGTCCTCCTGAATAATAGGAGTCATAGAAAGAGAATACACAATGGAGATAATGATGAAATAAATGAATAATGTGTCAGCATGATGGCAGACTAGGAACTCTCACATCCTTATTCTCCCTTAGAAATATCCCATAAATAACTGCAGAATGACTAAAATAACTTAAAAGAACTCTAGAAATGAATAAAAGATTTACAGCAACCAAGTAAACACCCAAATAAGAAAAAGTCACAATCAAAACAGCAAGAAATTTTGTGGCACTTTTACTTGCCCTTCACTACTCTCTCCCCAGTGTGGTGTAGCACAGTCAGGAAGAAGCAGCCCATTTTTAATTTCTCTCCCTTAGGATGGAAAGAGAAGAATAAAACTTGTTTGGAATGTTCAAGCTTGTCTCTGCACTGCCTAAAGGACTGGTTTGTTTGTCTCTCACCTGACTCAAATCCTCAGGAGAGGAATGGCAATATGGTTTAGATATCAGGCTGAAAACCACTGAGGGCAGTAATGATACATAAAACTGCAGGGGAATTACAGATCCACAGACTCCTGGGAGAAAAACAATTGAGGGCAGAGAATACAAAAGAAAATCTAAGGCCCCATAATGAAGCGGGGGAAGACTCTGAGAAATTAAGACACTTAAAGGAACCTGGGGAAAATCAAAAGAAAAGAAAACCATACACACACTGACCCAGAGGGAATGCCTGCCCAGAAGAGATCTAAGAAGACTTTAACCCTTTACCCCAAGCAGATCTCAAAGCTTAGGGGTTTACTAAATCGTGAAAGTCTTCCATGAAAGTCAGCAAATATTGAAAGAAGTCGCTGTTTTCAAATGTCCAATTTTCAACAATCACAAAGCAGAGAAAAAAAAATAGGGAAACAAGGTCCATTTAAAGAAAATAAATCCTCAGAAACTGTCCCTGAATACACATATCATACTTACCAGATAAAAACTTTATTTGTAAATTTCATTTTAATTCCAGTAGAGTTAACATACAGTGTTATATTAATTGCAGGTGTACAATGTAGTGATTCAACAGTTTTATAGATTATTTGGTGCTCATCAAGATAAGTAGTCTTTTTTTTAAAGATTTTTTTATTTGAGAGGGAGAGAGAGAGAAACAACGAGGTGGAGAGGGGGAAGAGAGGGAGACTGAGTCTTAAGCAGATTCCACACTGAACACTGAGCTGGATGCAAGGCTTTGTCTCACTACCCTGACATCAAGACCTGAGCTGAAACCAAGAATCAGATGCTTTAACCAACTGTGCTACCCAGGTGCTTCAAGATAAGTACAATTAATCCCCTTCATCTATTCTACCTACCTTCCCACCCAGCTCTCCTCTGGTAACCATCAATTTGTGCATATATATATATATATATATATCTTCTTTTTTTATATATATTTTATATATATATAAATCTTGCAATTGTGCAAGATATATACATATATCTTCTTTATCCATTTATCTACCAACAGACACTTGGGCTGCTTCCATAATTTGGTCTTTGAAAATAATGTTGCAATAAATATAGGGGTGCATAGACTTTTTCAAATTAATGCTTTCATATTCTTTGGGTAAATGCCCAATAGTGGAATTACTGGATCATATGATAGTTCTATTTTTTTTAATTAACATATGTTATTTGTTTCAGGGGTACAGGTCTGTGATTATCAGTCTTATACAATTCACAGCATGATAGTTCTATTTTTAATTTTTTTTGAGGGTCCTCCACACTGTTTTCTACAATGGCTGCACTAGTTTGCATTCCCACCAACAGTGCATGAGGTTCCTTTTTTTCACATCTTTATCAACACTTTGTTGTTTCTTGAGCTATTGATTTTAGCCATTCTGACAGGTGTGATATGATACTTATTGTGGTTTTGATTTGCATTTCCCAAATCATTAGTGATGTTGAACATCTTTTCGTGTTAGACAAAAACTTTAAAATAACTGTTTAAATATGCTCAAAGACACAAAGGAAAACATGGGCAAATAATGAAAGAAAATCAGAGAAACAATATATAACCAAAATAAGATTACCAATAAAGAGATAGGAATTATTTAAAAGAATTAAACATATTTTCTAGCAGAAAAATAACTGAATTGAAAAACTCACTAGCATATCAACAGCACATGTAAAAAAAAAAAAAAAAGAAAAAATTCAACAAAATTAAAGATGGATCTTTTGAAATAATAGAGTCTAAGGACCAAAAACAAGAATAGAGAAAAGTGAACAGGGAATAAGGAACTTGCAGCATACTAGCAAATGGATCAAAATTGCATTTTGAGGGTCCCAGAAGAAGAGAATAAGAAACACATATGTTACTTGAAGAAATAAGAGCTGAACCTCCCAAATTTGAAGAAACACATACATTTACAAGCTTTATAAATGCCAAGTAGGATAAGCAAAATGAGACCCACATTGAGAGACAGTATAAAGAAACTGTCAAAAGACAAAAACAAAGAAAGAATCTTGAAAGTCACAAGAGAAAATTGTCTCATTACATACAAGGGGTATTCAATAATTTGCAGATATATCAGCAGAAACTTTGCATGCCAGAAGGCAGTAGGAGGATATATTTAAAGTGCTGAAATTAAAAAAAAAAAAAAAACAAAAAAACAAAAAAAAAAAAAACACTTTCAACTGAGAATTCTATATTTAGTAAAGCTCTGTGATAATTACTTTTAAATGCTAACTTGGTTAAACCATGGCATCCAGATATCTGGCCAAACATTATTCTAGATGTAGGGTAAAGTTATATTTTAGATGAGATCAACATTTAAAGCAGTAGACTTTGAGTAGAGACAAATATGAGCATTATATAATAATAGGATCAATTCACTAAGAAGATATAATAATTATAAACACATATCTACCAAAAATCAGAGCAACAAAATAAATAATATAAACATCGACAGGTTAAAGACAGAAATATAAGCATTTCTACAATAACAGATTTCAATACCTCATTTTCAACATCAGATATAACAACAAGAGAAAATATCAATAAGAAGGAGAGGATTTGAACAATATTATAGACAAACTGGACCTAACAGATATATACAAAACACTCAGAATATACATTTTTCTCAAATGCACATGGAACATTATCTAGGATATTCAATATTTTGGGCCATAAAACAAATCTTAATACACTTAAAAATACTGAAATTATTTAAGTATATTTTCTAATCACAAGGGAATTAAAGTAGAAATCAATAACGTAAGGAGAACTTGAAAATTCATAAATATGTAGAAATTAAATGGGATACTCTTAAATAGCCCATGAGACCAAAAAAAAAGAAATCTCAATGGAAATTTTAAAATATCTTGAGACAAATGAAAATAAAACACAATATACTGAAATTTCTGGGATTCAGCAAAACCAGTGTTAAGAGACAGGTGTATGATTATAAATTATTACATTATAAAAGAAGAACAGTATCAAATAAACAGTTTAACCTTAAACTTCATTGACTAAATTAAGCTAGGAGAAGAAAGAAAATAATAAATATCAGAGAGGAGATAAAATAGAGTTATAAAAACAACATAGAAAATCAGTGAACACAAGATTCAGTTCTTCAAAATATAAACAAAATTGATAAAGCATCAGCTAAAAAGATAAGAAAAAAGAGATAAGGCTCAAAAAACTAAAATCAGAAGTGAAAGAGGGAACATTCCTATGATTTTACAAAATAAAAAGGATTATAAAAATACTGTGAATAAATGTATGCAAATAAATTATATAACTTAGATGAAATAGATAAATCCTTAGACTTACACAACCTACTAACACTGATTCATGAAAGTAGAAAACCTGAATAGATCTATAACTAAGGAGATTGAATCAGTAATCAAAACCTTCCCAACAAATAAAGTAAAAGAACTAATGATTTTACTAGGAAAGAAGTAACAGCAATCCTTCTCAAACTCTTTCAAAAAACTGAAAATGAGGGAATATCTCTTTACTCCTATGAGGCTACATTATCTTGATACTAAAGCCAAACAATAAACTAAAAGAAAAGAAAAACAATATTTTTTATAAATGCTGATGCAAAAAATCCTCAAGAATCTATTAATAAATTCAATTATGCAGCATATTTAAAAGATTATATAACAGGATCACGGGGGATTTATTTCTGGAATACAAGAAGTGATACAACATAGAAAATCAATTTATGTAATACACATTAACAGAATGAAGGAAAAAAAACATGATCACCAGAATCAAAGCAGAAAAAAATATTTTGACAAATATTCAAAATCCTTTGATGATGAAAACACTAAAACAGTAAATAAAAAAATTGAAATAAACTAATAAAAGTCATATGAGAAAAAAAAAAAAAAAGAACCCATGCAGCTAACATTTAAGATCAAGATTAAAATACTTAAGAGGGAGGACAAGATGGCGGGGAACTAGGAGAAGGCGCCGTTTCAACCTGTACCCTAAAGTGATCTGATTACCTACCAAAGAACTCTGATCACCCATGTAATCAGCCTGAGATCAGAATTATACACTTCTGGATCTCTACGGGGGCAGAAGACACCAGTGGAAAGTCTTTTTGTTTGTCTATTTTTTGTTTGTATACTTCATAAATCTTACCTTGGGGCCCATTTGGGCGGAGCCTTCTCTTTTATTTTTTTTTTTTTTTTCTCCCTGTCTCTGACTCTCTCTCTGTCTCTCTCTCTCTTTTTTTCTTTTTAATCAATTTCTTTTTTTCTCTCATTTGGGTGGGGATTCCTGATTGCTCAGAAGCGTTCCAGAGTGCACCTTGACTCCACCACGGTCAATACATCCAGCTAATCCGTTCAGCCATCTCTCAACAAAATTACTAGGAGGAGGAATGCCCAACAGAAGAAAAATTCAGAGGATGGGCCTTCTGCAACAGAGCTAATGGCTAACGACATAGACAATATGTCAGAAAGGGAATTCAGGCTAACAATTATCCAGGCAATAGCTAGGTTGGAGAAAGCCATGGATGACAAAATGGAATTGATTAGGACAGAACTGAAAGCCACCAGGGATGATGTTCACAATGTTAGGGCAGAACTGAAAGACACCAGGGATGATGTTCACAAGGCTCTCAATGAGTTCCAATCTAATCTAAATTCTCTAAAAGCTGGGGTAACTGAGACAGAAGATAGAATTAGTGATCTGGAGGACAAACAGAGGGAAAGGATCAGGAGGAAGCCTGGAACAAACAGCTTAGAAGCCATGAAAACAGAATCAGGGAAATAAATGATGCCATGAAACGTACCAACATCAGAACTACTGGAATCCCAGAAGGGAAGGAAAAATAAGTTTAGAAGATATAGTGGAACAAGTTATCCAAGAAAATTTTCCCAATCTCGTGAATGGAACCAGCATTCATGTACTAGAGGCAGAACAGTCTCCCCCCAAGATTATAGATTCTCGAAAATCCTCGAGACACCTCATAGTAAGAATGAGGAATTATAATTCTAGAGAAACTCTCTTGAAGGCAGCTAGGACAAAGAAGCTCCTTATGTACAGAGGAAAGCCCATCAGAATAACGTCAGACTTGTCCAGAGCAACCTGGCAAGCCAGAAAGGGCTAGCAAGATATATTCAGGGCACTAAATGAGAAGAACTTACAGCCAAGAATACTTTATCCACCAAGACTGACATTCAAAATGGATGGAGAGATAAAGAGTTTCCAAGACCAGCAAGGCTTAAAAGAGTATGCGACCACCAAGCCGACACTGCAGGAAATATTAAGGGGGGGTTCTATAAAAGAGGAAAAATCCCAAGAATATCATTGAACGGAAATATGGAGACAATCTACGGAAAGAAAGACTTCAAAGGTAACACGATGTCAATAAAAACGTATTTATCAATAATCACTCTCAATGTGAATGGCCTAAATGCACCCATAAAACAACACAGGATTGCAGATTGGATAAAGCAACAGACCCATCCATATGTTGTCTACAAGAGACCCGTTTCGAACCCAAGGATATACCCAGATTGAAAGTGAAGGGATGGAGAAGCACCTTTCATGCCAATGGGCCTCAAAAGAAGACCGGAGTAGCGATTCAGTTATCAGATAAATTAGATTTTAAACCAAAGACTGTAGTCAGAGATACAGAAGGACACGACATCATTCTTAAAGGGACTATCCACCAAGATGACCTAACAACTGTAAATATCTATGCCCCCAACATAAGAGCAGCCAATTACATAAGAAAATTATTATTAATCAAGACAAAGAGTCATATTGATATGAATACATCAATAGTAGGAGATCTTAACGCACCTCTCTGAGTAATAGATCATCTAAACAGAAAATCAATAAAGAAACAAAAGCATTGAATGACACATTGGACCAGATGGACATAGATATATACAGAACATTCCACCCTAAAACAACAGAATACTCATTCTTCTCAAGTGCACATGGAACCCTTTCCAGAATAGACTACATACTGGGTCACAAATCTGGATTCAACTGATACCAAAAGACTGAGATTATTCCCTGCATATTCTCAGATCACAATGCTTTGAAACTGGAGCTCAACCATGAAACTGGAGCTCAACCAAGGAAAAGTTTAGAAGGAACTCAAACACCTGGAAGCTAAAGACCACCTTGCTTAAGAATGCTTGGATCAACCAGGAGATCAAAGAAGAACTTAAACAATTCATGGAAACCAATGAGAATGAAGACACTTCAGTACAAAACCAATGGAATACAGCAAAGGCAGTCCTAAGGGGTAAATACATTGCCATCCAAGCCTCCCTCAAAAAAATTGAAAAATCCAGAATACAACAGCTGTCTCTACACCTTAAAGAACTGGAGAATCAACAACAAATTAAGCCAACTCCACACACAAGAAGTTAAATAATAAAGATTAGAGCAGAGATCAATGAGGTAGAAACTAGAGATACAGTAGAACGTATCAATGAAACTAGAAGCTGGTTTTTGAAAGAATCAATAAGATCGATAAACCATTGGCCACACTAATCCAAAAGAAAAGAGAGAAAGCTCAAATTAATAAAATTATGAATGAAAAGGGAGAGATCACAACTAACACCAAGGAAGTAGAAACAATCATCAGAAGTTATTATCAACAGTTATATGCCAATAAGTTAAGCAACCTAGGTGAAATGGATGCATACCTGGAAAACTATAATCTCCCAAAATTGAACCCGGAAGAAATTGACAACCTGAATAGACTGATATCTAGTAACGAGATTGAAGCAGTGATCAAAAACCTCCCCAAAAACAAGAGCCCAGGACCTGACGGATTCCCTCAGGAATTCTACAAACTTTCAAAGAAGAAATAACACCTATTCTCCTGAAGCTGTTTCAAAATATTGAAGCAGAAGGAAAACTTCCAGACTCTTTTTATGAAGCCAGCATTACCCTGATCCTCAAAACCAGGCAAAGACCCCACCAAAAAGGAGAATTTCAGACCAGTATCACTAATGAATATGAATGCTAAGATTCTCAACAAGATCCTAGCAAATAGGATCCAACAGCACATTAAAAAGATTATCCACCATGACCAGGTGGGATTCATCCCTGGGTTACAAGGATGGTTCAACATTCTCAAATCAATCAATGTGATAGAACAAATCTATAAAAGAGAGAAGAACCACATGGTCCTCTCAATTGATGCAGAAAAAGCATTTGACAAAATCCAGCATCTGTTCCTGATTAAAACATTTCAAAGTATAGGGATAGAGGGAACATTCCTGAACTTCATAAAATATATCTATGAAAGACCCACAGCAAATATCATCCTCAATGGGAAAAAGCTCGCAGCCTTTCCGTTGAGATCAGGAACACGACAAGGATGCCCACTCTCACCACTCTTGTTCAACATAGTATTAGAAGTCCTAGCAACAGCAATCAAATAACAAAGAGAAATAAAAGGTATCCAAATTGGCAATGAAGAAGTCAAACTCTCTCTCTTCGCAGATGACATGATACTTTATATGGAAAACCCAAAAGACTCCATCCCAAACTACTAGAACTCGTACAGCAATTCAGTAACATGGCAGGATACAAAGTCAATGTACAGAAATTAGTGGCTGGCTTATACTCTAACAATGAAAATACAGAAAGGGAAATTAGAGAATTGATTCCATTTACTATAGCACCAAGAACCATAAGATACCTGGGAATAAACCTAACCAAAGAGGTAAAGGATCTGTACTCGAGGAACTACAGAACACTCATGAAAGAAATTGAAGAGGACATAAAAAAATGGAAGAGCATTCCATGCTCATAGATTGGAAGAATAAACATTGTTAAAAGTCTATACTACCCAGAGCAATCTAGACTTTTAATGCCATTCCGATCAAAATTCCATAGGTACTTTTCACAGAGCTGTAGCAAACAATCCTAAAATTTGTATGGAATCAGAAGAGACCCTGAATTGCTAAGGAAATGTTGAAAACAAAAATAAAACTGGCGGCATCACGTTACCTGATTTCAAGCTGTACTACAAGGCTCAGATCACCAAGACAGCATGGTACTGGCATAAAAACAGACACATAGACCAGTACAACAGAGTAGAGAGCCCAGATATGGACCCTCAACTCTATGGTCAAATAATCTTCAACAAAGCAGGAAAAAATGTACAGTGGAAAAAAGACAGTCTCTTCAATAAATGGTGCTGGGAAAATTGGACAGCTATATGTAGAAGAATGAAACTTGACCATTCCTTTACACCGTACACAAAGATAAACTCGAAATGGGTAAAAGACCTCAACGTGAGACAGGAATCCTTCAGAATCCTAGAGGAGAACATAGGCAGTAACCTCTTCGACATCAGCCACAGCAACTTCTTTCAAGATATGTCTCCAAAGGCAAAGGAAACAAAAGCGAAAATGAACTTTTGGGACTTCATCAAGATCAAAAGCTTCTGCACAGCAAAGGAGACAGTCAACAAAACAAAGAGGCAACCCATGGAATGGGAGAAGATATTTGCAAATGACAGTATAGACAAAAGGTTGATATCTAGGATCTATAAGAACTTCTCAAACTCAACACACACAAAACAGATAATCATATCAAAAAGCGGGCAGAAGATATGAACAGACACTTCTCCAATGAAGACATACAAATGGCTATCAGACACATGAAAAAATGTTCATCATCACTAGCCATCAGGGAGATTCAAATTAAAAACACATTGAGATACCACCTCACACCAGTTAGAGTGGCCAAAATTAGCAAGAAAGGAAACAACGTGTGTTGGAGAGGATGTGGAGAAAGGGGAACCCTCTTACACTGTTGGTGGGAATGCTAGTTGGTGCAGCCACTTTGGAGAACAGTGTGGAGATTCCTTAAGAAATTAAAAATAGAGCTTCCCTATGACCCTGCAATTGCACTACTGGGTATTTACCCCAAAGATACAGATGTAGTGAAAAGAAGGGCTATCTGTACCCCAATGTTTATAGCAGCAATGGCCACGGTCGCCAAACTGTGGAAGGAACCAAGATGCCCTTCAACTGATGAAGGGATAAGGCAGATGTGGTCCATATACACTACGGAGTATTATGCCTCCATCAGAAAGGATGAATACCTAACTTTTGTAGTAACATGGACGGGACTGGAAGAGATTATGCTGAGTGAAATAAGTCAAGCAGAGAGAGTCAATTATCATATGGTTTCACTTATTTGCGGAGTATAACAAATAACACAGAGGACATGGGGAGATGGAGAGAAGGGAGTTGAGGGAAATTGGAGGGGGAGATGAACCATGAGAGACTATGGACTCTGAAAAACAACCTGAGGGTTTTGAAGGGGGGGGCAGTGGGAGGTTGGGGGAGCCATGTGGTGGGTATTATGGAGGGCACACATTGCATGGAGCACTGGGTGTGATGCAAAACCCATGAATTCTGTTATGCTGAAAAGAAATTTAAAAAATAAAGAATAAGTGGAAATTGAAAAAAAAGAATAAAATACTTAGAATAAACTAAACTAAGGATGTGAAAGACTTGTACAATGAAACCTACAATATATTGCTGAAAGAAATTAACAAGAATAAAAGGAAAAACAACATATATTTATGGATTACAAGACTTAATATTACTAAACTACTACTCAATTTTTAGCAGTCTATAAACTCAATGTACTCCTTATTAAAAGTCCCAATGGCATTTAGCAGAAATAGAAAAATTCATCCTAAAATTCATATACAATTTCAAGGGATCCCAAAGAGCCAAAACAATCCCCAAAAAGAAGAAAAATGTAGTTCTCACACCTCATCATTTTCAAACATACTATAAAACTATAGTAATCACAATAGTGTGGTTCTGATATAAAAACAGACATACAGATCAATGGAATAGAATAGAAACCCAGAAGTAAATGCTTGTATATTGGATCAAATGATTCTCAAAATGATTATCAAAATGATTCAATAGGGAAATGATAGTCTTTTCAACAAATGGTGCTCAGGGACGCCTGGGTGGCTCAGTTGGTTAAGCGTCCAACTCTTAATTTTGGCTCAGATCATGACCTCAGGTCGTGAAACTGAGTCCCATATCTGGCTACACACTGTGCATGGAGCCTGTTTAAGACTCTCTCTCTTCCTCTGCTCCTTTGTATCCCAAGGCACATGCCCTCTTTTTCTCAAAAAACAACAAAAAAGTCATGCTCAAAAAACTGGATTCCATGTGCAAAAAAGGTAAAGTTGGATTATTATTTCACATAATAAACAAAAATTAACCCCAAATAGATAAAAAATTTTGTGCATCAAAGGGTACTATCAATGAAGTAAAAAGGCAATCCATAGAATAGGAGAAAATACTTGCAAATCATACATTTATAAGAGATTGATATCTAGAATATATAAAGAAATCCTGCAATTCAACAGCAACAAAAAAGCAAACACAACAAATAGGAAATGGACAACAAATGACTTGAATAAACATTTCTACAAAGAAGATATACATATGACCAATAAGCACATGAAAAGATGCTCAGTATCACTAATTATTAGGGCAATGCAAAATAAAAGCACAAGGAGATATGACTTCACATCTATGTGCTTAATGGATGGCTACTATTAAAAAAAAAACAGAAGAAGAAAAAAAAAGAAAATAATAACAAGTGTTACTCAGGATGTGTAGAAATTAGAACCCCTGTGCACTGTTGCTGGGAATGTAGAATGGTGTATCTGCTGTAGCAAACGGAATGGTGATTCTTCAAAACATTAAAAGTAAAATTATCATATGATCCAGCAATTCCACTTCTGACTATACACTCAAAACAACTGAAAGCAGGGTCTCAAAGAGATATCTGTATACCTATGTTCATAGCAGCATTATTCATAATAGCTAAAATGTGGAAGCAACCCAAATGCTGGTTTGGATAAACAAAACATTCATTTGACCCTTGAAAAATGCAGGGATTAGGGTCACCACTCCCCTGCACAGTTGAAGTTCCATGAATAACTTTGGCTCCCCCAAAACTTAACTACTAATGGCTTACCATTGGACCAAAAGTCTTTCTGATAACATAAACAGTCAATTAACACATATTTTGTATGTTATATATATTATATACTGTATGCTTATTTTAATAATATAGAAAAGATGTTATTAAGAAAATCATAAGGAAGAGAAAACATATTTATAGTATTAGTATTTATGAAAAATAAATCTGTATAAGTGAGCCTGCCCAGTTCAAGGCTATGTTGTTCAAAGGTTGAGTGTAATGGAATATTTATTATTAAACCTTAAAGAAAAAATGTGACATGCTTCCACATATATCAACTTTAAAGACATTATGCTAAATAAAATAAGCCAGTCAAAAAAAGAAATATTGTGTGATTGCACTTATATGAGATACCTAGAGTAATCAAATTCTAGAGAGAAATAGAAAGTGCTTTTAGAGGTTGAGGGTGCGGGAGGCTTGGGAGTTACCGTGTAATGGGCATGTAGTTTAAATTGAAGAAAAAAGTTGAAAAGTTTCCACAGATGGATGGTCATGATGGTTGCACAATATAAACATACTTAATGTACATTTAAAAATGCTTAAAATGGTTAAGTTTTATGGTACATATATTATCATAAAAATATAAGAGAAATACCCAGAACTGAGGGATATAAATTTTCAGAATGAATAACTACAAAAAATTGAACAGAAAAACAATCTGGCCAAGAAAGCAAATATTTATGAGACAAATCACTGTGAAATTGCTGAATACCTGGTATAAGAAACAATGCTAAAAGTTTCCAGTCAGAAGGGAAAAACAATAAATAGACATTCATTTTTTTTATCAAACTAAAAACTAAATGTCAATGGACCTCTCAAAGGAAACACTGCAAGTTAGATGATAAAGCGATCCTGAAAAAAACCTGAAAGAAGCTCTACACAGTCAAATCATCAACCAAATATAAATGTAGCATAACAGCTTATTTAGGCTTTCAAGGTTTTAAAAAATTTACTTCCTATATATAATTTCTCAGTAAACTCATAGAGAAGGCACTGTATTAAAATAAGAAAATAAACCAAGAACGACCAAGATATAGAATTCTGGAACTTAGAGTCCCTACGTAGCATGGAGACAAATGAATTCTTAGGATCTCAGTTGAAGAGATGTACACCAAAATGGAGGGTCTAAGAGCAGGTTTAGAGGTTAAGCAGTCCTGATTAAATCAGCAAAATGAAAGGTGCAAGCAGAAGTATCGTGAAAAAAATTATATATGTGTGAGTATGTTTGGGGAGAGTGGTAGTTTGAATGGTATGAGATTTTCGAACAAGTTTTCAAAAAAATAGTATAAAAAAGCAAACATATCCTAATATATTGTATGGCTCAGCTGTGAACAATATATACACAGTCATAACAATTACAACAGTAAATACTAATTTACCCCCAAACAGTAGTGATATAATTCTATGGGGAAAATAGAGGAGGGAATATATAAGTGTGTGTATTATGGAGGATTTATAAGAGAATTAAATCTCCATCTTTCACAATGGAAATCTGTAAAAAATATCTAACTCCCCCCAAAAAAAGATATTTTAGCAGAATAAGCATGTTACTTGGAAATATAAAAGTAAACAGCAGAAGAGTTACAAGATAGTATCTTGGGGTATCAGAAAGATTAAGTGTAATGGTATGGTGCATGGAACTACTATTTTTCCATCATTTCATTTTCGTTTATAAATCTAGGAATTAAATAATCATACAAATAAAATTGCTCTTAAATAACAATGTAGAGCTTTATGAAATGTATATATAATATACATGAAACTAAACACTGTATATTAAAATAAACGTTGTAAACATATTGTATATACATGAAACTAATGGATAATTGATGAAATATCAAAAGGCACTGACAAATAAGGAACTGGTAGAGATAGACAAAGTATGACAGTTCATATACAAAGAAAATGAAAGGGGATAAAGATACCATCATGAGTTTTAAAAAGAGAAAGATTTGAATATTTAAGAATTAAAAGTTCCGAGAAAGAGAGAAATGAGGAGTTGTTCAATGGATTTAAAATTCTGGTCACACAAGATAAAGTTCTAGAGATCTGCTGTGCAACATTATGACTAATGTTAACAATATTGTATCATGCACTTAAAAGTCTGTTGAGAGAGTAGGTCTCAGGGTAAGTGTTTTTATCATAATAACTTTAAAAGATTTAAGAGAAAACCTTAAAAAATTGAAAATAATTTTATAAAAATGATTATATGATTTTTCTGTGAAAGAGGTAAAGAATGCCATCAATCACACATAAAATTTTATCAGAAAAAATTCTGCAAAAACAACAAAAAGAAGTACACATTTGATAACCAAAATCTTATTAACATAAGATAAAATGTACTTTATTGACAAAACAATTATGTTCAAAACTTGAAGGAAATTAAATGTTGGTACTTAATTGAAATCATTTATATTAATCTAATACTTGACAGATTTCCTGAAAGAGGAACCACGTTGACATAGCTACACAGCAAGAAAGCTATCAACTCAATATGGTTCCTGCCTACACCTATTTCTCTTAATTCCCCCCTTATGCTCAAAATCCAGTTCTTGATAAACATGAAACAACTTTCTGAATATGTACATTTATAAAATATTAAATGAGATATGCATATTTTCTCTAAACGTCTCAACCTATATTTCATGGAATCGTATATTTATAGTTCAAAATTAATATGCCTAATTTTTAATGAATTTATTCATCAAATATATTCATACATATAATTTAAAAATTCATATAACTAACCTCTTTGAGTGAGATGTCTTGATTTTTTTGATTTTATACCAATTTCTTTTGTTTTTAATTCATATATAATAGAAGAAACATGTTTACTCTGTTCTCTAGAATTTTTTAAATAAACAGGAGAATGTATAATCTGTGAAAACAAAATAAAAGCAATGATAACTACAATAATGTCTGTTATATACTTTTTTGAGTTCTCAAAGAACTCTCACATTTATTATACACTACAATGATTGATTTTATTTTTTAAAAAATACCAAGAAAAACCTGTGAGATAGGCAGAGTTAGGAAAAGATGCAAAGAGCTCCATTGTATATGATTTTGATAAATTGTCTATTAAGAGTTAATGATATACTTTGGACCATGCTTGAAGGGAGACTGAGGGGAAAAGGGTCCTGTCAGGAGGGTGCCATGATAAAAGAAAACAAAGCCCACCAAGAAAAACAAGGAATAAACAAAGAGAATAAAGACTGTGTTGCCCAAAAAGCGTAAAGAAAGATTTAGGTTAAGAGAGGATAGACAAAACTATTTTACAGAATACTAAAAAAGATAGTAACATTGAAAGAAAGATAAATGGGACCAGAATTATCACAAATCTTTTTTTTTTTTAAGATTTCTTTATTTCTTTGATAGAGATCACATGTAGGCAGAGAGGCAGTCAGAGAGAGAGGGGGTAGCAGGCTCCCTGCTGAGCAGAGAGCCAATGTGGGGCTTGATCCCAGGACACTGGGATCATGACCTGAGCTGAAGGCAGAGGCTTTAACCCATTGAGCCACCCAGGCACCCCGAATTATCACAAATCTTAAAAGTACAAATGGATCTGGTATGTGTGGAAGGAATAACAAGCAGAATATTGAAAAAGAGATTGGTGGAGAGTTGGGGGCACTATCAGATGTAAACTAAAAAATGTCTGTAAATTGGTTGGGAATATTTTAATAATTAATACTGTGTTGTCTGCCTTTGTCTTCACAGTCTATCCACCACAGTGCAAAGGATCCGCCAGCTCATCAGAAACCCAGGCTTTTTCAAAGTTTATCATCTCTTTCTTACCCTCTATACAGCTTCTATCCTCAAGGTTTACTCATGAGTCAAGATAGCTACTAGAGCTCTACACACAATGTCTGTATTTCAGGCAGCAAGATGGAGGAAAAGGGTAAAATGACAAAAGGGCATAGGCCATGTGTCTTAAGGTACTTTTCCAGAGGTTCTTCAAAAAACTTCTGTTTATATCTTATTGACCACTCATAGTGACAAAGGAGAGGGTAAGCAATGCAGTCTTTTAGGTAGGTACTTTGCCGCCTGGGGTAAAATTTCAGGGTTTTTACCAAGAAAGAAGAAAAGGACAGATATTGGTAGGCAACCACAGTATACAACAGAGAAAAAGATCAGAATTTTGGAAGGGGATATACATTTGTATTTTGAGATACGTTCCCAGGGACATTATGCATTCCTTGATGAGTACCACTGGCCTAAATTCTAAGGACTCACAAATATGTATCTTCAATAGTATTCCTTTCTGAGTTGTTTCCTTTTTATGTTTTCCTTTTTATGAGCTGTGCCCTTTCACCGTGGAAAATCTCACAGACATCTCACACTCCATAGAACTTAATTCCTATCTTTCCTCTAAACCTATTATAACTTATTTCTGGTTTTGGTGAATAGCACCACCTTCATCCAAGAAGATGAGAGCCACATAAACTCTCTAGTATGTAACAGCAGATAGGATTTTGAAATAAAACAAAAAAATCACTGTATTTCCCCTACCTTGACCTGCCTACTTGTCCAAACCTCCTTTATTCCACAATTTAGGAGAAACACTTGGATATGTTTCCTGGTGCCCTGTATTTATAATTTTCTGCCTAAATTCCTATAATCCACAAAACAGATGTATTTAACAGAATAGCCTTGAGTTTCTATCTTTTGAATTTTATATGTGATATTCTCTAATTTATTGAAAACAATCTGTCTTTATGCAATAACTCATTGTGCAAGAATTTTTTAATGCTCATGATGGATACTAGGTATTATGTAGTTCTGGAATGAATCTCAGTTATTATTCTTCACTAAAAATCCTTCACTAGATATTTTACATAATTTCTTTCCATTTTTCCTATGACAAAAATACTAGTTTTTGCTAGAAAAAACAGGTAAGCAGTTACTTCTGAGCTTATACATTCTCCTTATATTAATTTTTTTTCTAAAGTTTGTGAAGGGGGCACCTGGGTGGCTCAGTGGGTTAAGCTTCTGCCTTCAGCTCAGGTCATGATCTCAGAGTCCTGGGATCAAGCCCCGTGTTGGGCTCTCTGCTTGGCAGAGAGTCTTCTTCCTCCTTTTCTCTGCCTGCCTCCCTGCCTAGTTGTGATCTCTGTCAAATAAATAAATAAAATCTTTAAAAAAAAATAAAGTTTGTCAAGAATAACTATAACATAACAATATCAACACATTATCAAAATATGACATTATTTTAAGTAATATTACTGCTATTCTCACTTGGGTCCAGGTCTTTCTAATAAACAAAGTAGTACAAAAATAATGTAGACTACTCTTCTGCAATCAATCATGTAACAATCAATTGTAAATGCTGCTTCAACCTCAAATTCATCTATCAGTTCTCTTCAATTAGTCTTCTGTATCATGATTATTGTGTTTTCTTACTTCTATAAATTTTGCTCTGTTTTTATAACTACTGTCTCTCTCTACTAATAATGCATTCATTAATGCAAATGATCCCCAGTTCTATGTAAACCACAAAAATGGACCCTTTGGAATGTAAGGATATGTTTAGCAATCTATTTCTACTAATACATATTCTTCTGCCTTTCCCTGAAAGAATAAAGGAAATTTTTAAAATAAGTGTGTATCTGTCAAATCTGAGTATCCAATCTCTTGGAGGTCTGGGGCAAGATGGCAGAGAAGTAGGAGACCCTATGACCCTATTTCAACTGGTCCCCTAAAGTGAGCTAATTATGTACCAGAACACTCTGAACACCCATGAAATCAGCCTGAGATGTAGGAATATATACACTTCTGGATCTCTACAGGGGCAGAAGACTCCAATGGAGAGGTAAAGCATAGTGGGAATCTATCACAAATAAAATTAATTTATAGAATCATGAAATTTAAAAATTAGATACTGAAGGAGCACCTGGGTGGCTCAGTCAGTTAAGTGTCTCCCTTCAGCTCTAGTCATGGACCCAGCCCAGCATAGCTTCTCCCTCTCCCTCTGCCTACAGCCCCCCACCCCTGGTTTGTGCTCCCCCCACCGTGTCAAATAAATGAATAAAATCATTTAAAAAATTAGATACTAAAATTTTACATTTTTAATATTTTTATTCTATTTAAAAATTAAATGCGTAGCTAGTAAGTTCCTTTCAGAAATATATTTTCTTTAGTTCTTCCACTTACCCTTTTTCATATACCTACATGTCATTCCTTGTCATCATTTAAATAATTTCCCTTTCCTTGGCTTTTATAAAAGAAGAATTTGTGACAAAGTTTGCATATATGACAGTGAAACAAATCTAGGAAGATAAGCATCTAAATTCCTAAGTGAACTGAGACATACACAGGCTACCAAGGTAAAGAAACTGCACTTTTCTGTATACATAGTACAAGAAAGAAAAGAAATGATGTGCCCCTTACTGACACTCAAAATAATGGAGGAGAAAAGTTATCAGAAGACTGAGGATAATGTAATAAATACCTTGTTTTCAATAGCAGAAAGTCTATTCTATTAACTGACGTACCATAATCCCAATACTGGTCTTCAATAATTTTAGAAAGTAAAGTTAAGGATATTTGGTAGCATTTAGAAGAGGAATAAATCACCAGCGAGAAGTATAAATTAACAAGTGAATACATCAGATATAATTTCATTTTTAACAGGGTCAAAATTAACTCAGCTTCAAACATTCTCTATATGATAAACTTTAATTTCTGTAGTGTGTTCAGATAAATGTTTTCATAACTTTGGAAAGATAACATGATTCGATGCAGATCAGAAATGTTGAGTCATCACATGAAAGAGAGTAAGGATTCATAAAATGATGCAACCTGAAGTGAGATCTCTAATGTCATAAGCAGACTTCTTAGCCCTATCATATCAATATTTATGCAAATGATTTGAATAATAATAAAAGGAATTGTTTATGACATTTTTAGGTGAGGTGTCAAAAGAACAAAACTAGTTAACACAAGATAGAAATTTTAAATATTTTCAATAGACAGGAGCAATCCACCAAATTAAACAGATGAAATGTAATAGAAATAAATATTACAATTGGGCAAAATGCATTTCATCACTGTAATACATAATGCAATTTAAAATCATGAGTGATAAGAGGATACAATATTGTAATTAAAAGAGCAAATTAAGAGTCAATTGTAGGATGACCTTATGCTATATTAAGCATTTTATCTAGAATGAAGAAAATCACACATATTACCATATGTGTAATATGACCATATGTCTTATCATATTAATTTCTGATGAGAACCATAGCTGAAGCACTATGTCAGGTCAGGGCAACATATTTTCAGATGAGGATAGATAATCTGGAATGTGAAAAGAGAGCCTACCTACTAAGTTATTTTTAAAGTAAGCCCTATGTAAATAAGCCATATTTAAATCCAGAGTAGAAAAGAGGCAACAAAGAGAGATTCAGGCTTCTTACCTCCCTCAATTACCACCTCCCTCATCTTATAAAATGATAGCAGACTCTTATTCAAACCACAAGAATTTAGAATTTGTTCTCTATTTTGTGCTCTTTCCTGAAACTCTATATCTAAGCCATCAGCAAATCTTGACAATTATACTTCCTAAATGTATTTCAAATCTGTCTACTTCTCTTCCTTTTTTATATTACCTCTCTAGTCTAAGCTATAGTCACCCCCTTCTAACCACAAATGATCTTCTGTTGGCTTCTGTCTTCACACCAGATCTTACAAGATTCAGTTACATTTATCAAAAGATAAATCTGATCATGTTTATTTTTAGCTTTACATTTCCTGATTGCTGTCCAAGGTGCCAGTCCTTACTATGAGCTTGAAAAGCCAGCAAATATGGCCCTGGGTCACATAGTCAAATTCATTTCATTCTACCCTTGACTTTATTCATCATACTCTTACAACACTGGATTTCATTCAGTCCTTTGAACCCAACTCAAAACAATCTACTCCAGGCCTCAGGTCCTTGTGCAAGCTCTTTGTTCTATCTAGAATACACTCCTACACTTTTCATGACTAGCTTCTCATCCTTCAGGTCTTAACTTTTATCTCCTCAGAAAAACATTCTATGGCAATCTTATGAGAACTAGAACTTCTCCTATTACTCTATCTCAGCAACCTATTTATTTTATTTACATTTATCACAGATATGTTCACTTGGATTATAACTTGGTTTTCAGTTTTTGTTTTTTCCTAGAAGCTATCCAGTTCACTAGGGTAAGGACTTTGCTTGTCTTCCTTACTTAGTGCCAAGAATGGCCCCTGACACTCAGCAAATATTCAATAATTATATGCTAAATGTGTAATAAATAGTAGCAAAGACAAGTACTAGAAGGAATGAGTGGAGGTTTAGGAACTTTGGTTCATTATACTATAAAGTGAAACTCCCTTTTCAGAGTGAGTCCGGCCAGACATAATTCAAAGATAAATTCCTAGCTTCCATTTTTTTAAAGGATCTATCCCAAATAACACTTTCTGACATTTTCTCTTTTAATCCTGAAATCTCCATACTGTACAGTTACTCCAAAGCTTTTTATTCAGCAACACTTTTACAACTCTTTCATCCCCTTTTTCATCATGTACATCAACTTAAACTCTTAATTTTCTAGAGTCTCTTCTACTTAACCATTCCTCATTATGTTATACGTACAAAAAGCATAAACATAATCATCTGGTAAGAATAATTATACACCTACTTGGGCACATCACGCTACTGTCTGTTGTTCTACATCACAATAAACCAGAGAACCAAAATGGCAATGAAAGAGATCTCCTTTGACAGTACTGAGTAGAAAAGCTAGGAAAAAATAATCTATAATAGCTATAAAAGCTGGGAGAGACATATGTATATGAATTAATATCACATAATCATAAGAAAAAAACTTTCAGAATATTACTGCAAAATGGAATAGATTAACTGAGGTGCTATGGAACTCCCTATAATTGATAAACTAAGTACATGCTTGTAAAATATCAGATGGATGATTGTACCAGATATTTATTTTCCCCAAGAGAGATGATAATTAACATTTAAAAATTGAGAAGTGGTGACAGTGGCAACAATTTTCTCTACTTTCTAGACCAAGGGTAAATATTTTATACTAAACTCTCTGTCTCAGAAAATCAAGATTCATTTTCAATCCTTAACATTTTGAGTTAGTGTTAGTGTTCTAAGACTGTAGTTTTGTTTTCAGATTATGTATTACACAAATCAGAGCCCTTTAATTTTAAAGCATATTATAAGTCTTTAACCAAAACAGATTAACAGAGACTCAATGTTATATTATCTATTTGTATGCAATTTATACTATAATTGACCAAGCATTTGCTTTGTCTATACTATATATGGTCATTATAAGGAGGCTCCATTTGAAGGATTATCTCAAAAACCTCTTTAGAATCATTAGTTCTTTGGTATCTTACCACCTATTTTCTCTTGCTTTTGTTCCCTTCCTCTTCCCAGCTAAGACATCATCTTTAAAATTGCTAACTTTAGTAATATGCTAAAACCCAAACTAAAAATGTTACCCTTTTTCATCTGGATGAAAACTGTTACCTCTACTGTTTGGCTACATAGCCTCTCATTAAGTTTAACAAGCAATAGCTTCAACAGAGGAGAGGCTAACATACACTTGAACTCTCCTTTTAAGACTAAGTGGTGGTTAACAGAGGGGAAAAAACATGGAAAAAGGGGAATGATTTAAAATAAAGTTTTATGAGAAAAATTACTTTTTAAGATAGTCCCCTAGAAGCAACTGACAGGTTTAACTGCTATTTGAAAAACTGTTATTATCCTGTATTTGTTCCCAATCTTACTTTATCTTAATAAAGATGACTAGAAATGATAATACTCTGGATACATGAGGAAGAGAATTCACAAAGGATGACCTGGATAAACAAATATAGGACATATAGTAGATAGAGAAAGAAGTGCGACATTTCTCTTCTATACAAAAAGTAGCCATGGGAAATGAAGGTGATTGAATATTATATTTTGCTGCAAATGTCCATTTAAAGAACACATGGGGAAAAAGAATAATAGGTATGTTCCCTCAGTTAAAGAACGGTTAAGGTCTAAGGTCCATCATTACCAAGATTAGAGGTGCCAGTGTGTAAATTACTGAGGCCTACTCTGTCTGCTACATTCCTGTGAATACTTGCTAGTAGCAGTTGTCAAACCCAGTAAAAAAAGATGCTGCAAACTTACATAAAGATTTTAGAATAGGTTATAATTTCAAGTTGAGAGAACATAGTCTTAGTTCATTAATAATAATAATTGGTATTAGATAGAGTAAGGAAAAGGCATGAAAACTTTTATAGTATACAGATTTATGTTTCTTTAAAAGTCTCATTATGATGATATACAATCTTCTGTATATTATTATATATATTTTATATATTAACATATTAAATATATATTTACTTATTATTTACATGACAATGCAAATCCATTTGAAGTCTTATTTTTTACTAACATATTGATTATACTGATAGCCAATGTATTATATAGTAATAATTTAGAATAATTCTGTATCTGGTTTACCTAAAGACCACATTTTTAAAAGTGTGTAATTCTACAAATATTATTTTGTTTATAACTTTTAAAGCACTTATGCATTCTACCTTATATCATAGTTAAGTACATTTCTCACCCCTAGAAGAAATTATTCTCTCTGAGGACTGGGTCTGTGGTTTACTTATCTCGATATCCCTGCACCACTTTTTGGATTGGATTCTTCAACCTCTGTTGCAGTATCAACTCACAAATAACAAAAAAGGATTGAGAAATTTAATTAGTTTATTCAACAAATATGTATTGAGTGCCAACTACATCCATGGCACCATGCTAGGCATCAGTACAAAGCTATTATTTTGTGAATACTTAAATTGTAGACTTCTTGAAATATTTCATAATTTAATGATTAATATTCTATGCAGATATGGAAAACACAGGAAGCAAGATAAGAAATTCAAAGTGAGAAAAACTTTGTTTCCAATTAAATGTGATTTGATTAAACTGAAACTGAGGATATCTACAGAGAGACAAAGACACAGAGAGGGAGAGAGATAGTTGAGAACACAGGCTTTAAAGGCTTAATACTAAATACATTCCTAATAAGAATCTGCATTTATTAATCCTCATGTGTTATTTAGTTATGATATTTTTAAATCAGTAAATCTAATCATTTTGAAATGAAAAGAGACAGGGTATATATTAGCAGTATAGGTTAACACTGCTTAAGTGATCACCAAATGAGACAAGTTCATATGGTGGTGTAAAATTTAATGACGGGCAACAAAACAGAATTTTCTAAAGAAAAGAAAAAACTTTTCCTTACTAGTAACATATACAGTTCAAGAGTCTATATTTCTGTGTGTATTTAACAATGCCCACATTTATCAGAAGAGAAAAAAGAACAGATAGAGACTGCCAACATTTTACTGATGTTTAGGTTGCTCTCCTTTACCCTAAGTATCTTATGCAAATCCAGCATTTTAGAGTGTATATGTTTTAAATTAGGGTTTAGAATCCAAGGAAGCAGTTCTCTCGTGCGCGCACGCGCGCACATACACACACACAGAGAATCCTCAATAAATTAACAGAGTAACCCTATACATAATTATGCTTCTAAGTAAAGTACCTTATAACCAACTTAAATATGCTTTATGCATACATATTGATAAACTATCAAATTGATTCAATAAGAATTACTTGGGTAATGTTTTCTGAAATTGAAGTTTTAGCCTCCTGCAACTGGGAGTGATATACTCATTTGTGAGTCTAAAATATTAGTAAATATTGCTTCATATAAGCTTTTATTACACTACTAAGGACTAAAATGACTGTTTCAAATGCAGTTTAATTATTTTATTTTTTTTAATTATGTTCTTTCCTTCTGAATGCTACATATGTGCTAGGAACTGCAGGGTGGAGGGAGAGAGACTGACTAAGTACTATCACTGACCCTGGTTAGCCATCCCGAAAGTTCTATAGCCCCAGTACAAATCTCTGGGTTGGCTTGACTTCAGAGTATTCAGCACAACTTCTTTAACAACCTCAGCTCTACTGCACTTATAGGAAATATTTCAGCTATGGTCCAGAGTTTATTATTTACATGAGGTTTAGTATTGCTGTGGCTGAATAAAAGGACTCAAAACTGTATTCGCCAAAACTTTAAAAGATACAAACAGGCTTATTTTAGGATTGTAAGTTATTAGAGCAGGTATTGCCAGAATTTTTAAATTCATTAAACATCAACTGAAATATAAAATATTAAAAAAATGCCTGCAAATTACTATGAGTCCCTCCAGGCTTCCCAGGTGAATACTGTCATTAAACACCCCTACTTAGATGGAATATCTCTAAAATTATCCCCAATAGACCAGAAAGCAGCAGTGTGATAGTAAATATTTTCTAAGTCATGGAACTTAAATTTATTATAAGAAATTCTATGTCAATTTCTAGATGACTCATAAAACACTAATTTTTGTCATTCAAGGCACAGACCAATATTGAAATACATAGAAACAGACACTCTCTTACCTTGAACAAATAAAAATTCATTCTAAGTAAGTGGTAAAGAATGGGTCATTTTATTGATTTTGTGATCTTTTTTATTATAAAAAGATGGACAGCTTGAAAATTCTGAATTATCAGTTTTGTAAAGCAAAATTTTTATGATGGTAAGTTTCACTGGATTTAAAAATGGTAGTATTAACTTTTTTTGTATGAGGAAGTAAATAATTTCATGATCATTTTTATGCAAGTTTCAAACTGTTAAAATATCCTGGCTTGGATGAATTACTAAATGTATTCTCTTTCAACTTTACACTTATCTTGTGTGTACAGCTGATATCCCTAGTGTCCAATCAGAGACAGGCTTTCATCCTGTTGTCCAGGGAATGATGTGCACAATTCCTTTTGACACTGATGAGAGGTGAATACATAAATCCAGCCCACTTCAGTGAAAATTGACCCATAATTTTTTTTTACCCTGAAGAAAAATACAGTGAGAAAGCTTAAAGATGGAAAAAAATACAGTTAAACTCTTGAGGTGTACCATTAGTTAATGATAGTCAGAAAATACTATATTTTGCCTTGAGGACAGCGTGCTCCAGATTTGTTTTTAGGTGCTCACAAATTCTAATAATCATGGTTCTATGTGATAGCAAGAAACCTAAAAGTATGAATGATAGGTTTTTTTACATTTCCATGAATTCAAAAGTTAAAGTTAAATAGGAAAGACATGCTTTTATATATTTTCTCCTACATCTACTCTTCACTGAGATGTTTCTTTAAGAAATGAGTATGGGGGGGACGCCTGGGTGGCTCAATTGGTTGAGCGGCTGCCTTCGGCTCGGGTCATGATCCCAGCGTCCTGGGATCGAGTCCCATATCGGGCTCCTTGCTCAGCAGGGAGCCTGCTTCTCCCTCTGCCTCTGCCTGCCACTCTGTCTGCCTGTGCTCGCTCTCTCTCTCTCTCTGACAAATAAATAAATAAATAAATAAATAAAAAGAAAGAAATGAGTATGGGGGGGTGCATGGGTGACTCAGTGGGTTAAGTCTCTGCCTTCAGCTCTGGTCATGATCCCAGGGTCCTGGGATCGAGCCCTGCATCGGGCTCTCTGCTCAGCGGGGAGCCTGCTTCCCCCTCTCTCTCTGCCTGCCTGTCTGCCTACTTGTGACCTCTCTCTGTCAAATAAATAAATAAAATCTTAAAAAAAAAAAAGAAATGAGTATGGGCATTTCTTATATATTTAGTAATGGAGAATATCCATTATTTCCCACATAAAGACTATGCCCCAATTTTAAAAAATGGATCTTGGATAAGACTCTAATGTCTCTGAACTAGTATTTTCAAGATTTATCAACATTCTTAAGATCTGGGGTAAAAAATTATTTAGCATAGTGAGTCAGATCAATTGCCCCTATTCCAAGTACCCTACCTCTAATTGTATCAAAAAGAAACATGCTGCAAAAAGTTAAGGCTTTCCATTTTCATCTTCTTTAACAATTCATTAAAAATTAATTCATTAATTTATCTATATAATTTATTTTAGTTTGTTTATATAATCAGCCTATAACATTTCTGGAATAATGAATTTTATTATAACGACCACAGCGTGGAGTAATCCCTTTATCTTCTTTATCTTTGAAAGGTATTCTAAGTTCTAGTGTAACAACACTGGCAAAAAAAATGTTTTATATACATAGTTCATAACTTTGTAAGACCTTTTTGCACTGTTTTATTTCTGACTTGTATCTTACTTTCATCTGTCATCTTTCAATGATAACCTTATTTCTTCCTGCCCACATAGAAAAAGCTCAGTGATAAACAGATTTCTGTTAGCTACTTTCTTCATAGTAGCATGGTGGAATAATATTTTAAGAAAATATACTAAAATTATTCCATGAGTTATAATTCAAACTAATAGAGTTTAGATTATACTTCTTTTAAATGCAACAAATAGTATTTTCAATCAGTAAATATTTGTTAAGTGCCTCCTATGTGCATTTCACTGTGCTAGATAAAGGGTGGCAAAAAAAATAAAATACAACCTGTCATAAAGTGATTTATTTTCCTAGAGTAAAGACATCCACATAAAAGTCACTTTCCAAGGAAGCAGCATATAAATTAATTTAAGTAGAAACATACACAAGAAAAATAATAGTAACAATACTCCAGTCAAATCAGGAAAACGTACTTACTTAATATTGAAAAAGACCAAATCTTGGTACTGGGACATTACCAGGGACTTTATTCTTTTGTTTGATGCTGCAAGCTGAAGTGAAGACAGACAGATAAAGAGGAACAATTCTGGGAACAACCACATTCTTAAACAGAAAAATAATTAAAGAGATTCTGGGAAGGAGGTTTTGGCCTTGGTGCCAAGAACTTAAGGTGAATGAATGAAGGCATTTTAGTGCTTACTTTATGTACAGAGCATTTGATGGTATATTGTAGAAGGAAGGCAATGTGCTAGAATGGAGGTGAATTGGAAGGAAGACATAAAACAATGCTAAAATTGTATATATCAGCTCTATCTATGAAAAAGAAAAGACTTTGCTTTCAATAACTGGCTAATTCATAGCAGCCAAGATCAAATATAGTTAATTTTAATACTGGAATCTCTCACAATAGGCAGCAATTGTTCTTTCTTGAAGAAAAAGTTGCTGATGAGATACATTCTGTTTGGGTTATCACCCTTTCCCTCTTTTGGAGCTATTAAATCCTCAAATACAGACTCCACTCTCCAATTCTAGGGCCTAAGATAAGAGACAATTAGCTTCTCTGGAGCAATACTTAGAGTTCCCTATTAATTTACATTTGCTCAAAGCCTGACACATAATTCTGGTAATTAATTTTTTATCTCCTTCTGAGCCTTCATCACTCTATTTGCCTTTGCCATGTTTCCCAGTTCTAACTTGACATCTCCCTTGGGCCATTTCCCAAGCCTTCATTCCAGCAATGCAATCTCTGACACCAGTTTTCTTCTTAAGACAGTCCTTTAACACAGTGTCTGGGCCTTGATACTTGAGGACAGATCTCATTAATACAAGCTTTCTATTTCAACCTGACCCAATTTCAATGTTGCTAAGCTTTTCACAGTAGTTCATCAATTGTTGCTAGCCATGTGATGGTGAATAAAGGTGACAGTACTCATTAGATGTGGAGCTAATTACCAAACTGACTCTCCTTTGCTAGTTCCTCAAACCATAACCATTCTGTGTCTCCTGTACTACTTCAGTGGTCAAGCCCAAATTCTTTCTTAATTAACCTAACCAATTTTGCTTCAATTAAAATACCTTTTCCTGTGAATAGTAAGATAAAATGTGAAAGTTCCAATTTGAATGCCACTGTAAATACTGTAAATGTCATCAGAAGGTTGAGCTCATTGTAAAGCATCTTGAAGAAAATGGGAACAAGAGTTGGGCATATGTGGAAAAGTAGATAATGCTTAATTTACATAAGGAAATCATGTGGCAAACAGGTAAGAATAAACAGAGACTGGAGACTGAACCAGACAAAGTGTACTGTTTATAACAGAATAATGAGAAAAAACATTGAAAAGATAAAATGAAATAAAATTTTAAAAGGCTCTGAAATCTACAGCCTCTATTATGCTCTTTCATCTTTCATCTGGAAACCTTCCTACATTTTCTTGTCATCTGTCTATGATATTTTACTATCAAGAAAACTTTAGTCTGATGGCTATAAGATTTTACTCTTTACTCTCTTCTTTATAGCATAAATAAAACAATTAAATAACCATTCTAATATTTGGTCACCCACTATCCTATACAAAAGTTTGAATAACAAGTATAACTTGTTGACTCTAAGTAATTTCACAGGTATAATAGCACATGTGGTATTAAAATGTAGAGAGACTATTGCTTGCCAAATAATCATTTTAAGCACGAAGGTGAAAATCAAAATATCCATTAACAGCCCTACCCAACTTTACTTTCCACAATTCCTCTCATAAATCTCTTAGTATAGTTAGGATAGTTTCCTTTCCATTAACATATCTTCCAAGCTAAGTCTCGTCTTCACAGCTTTGTTCATATATTCTTTAAATGTTACCCTTGATCTTTTCTTTTTTGACATTAAACTTTTTATATGTTCCACACACATCTGATGCTTAACTATACAGACATAGTGTCATTATTATCTCATCTAAACAACAAATTCATTTTTTAAAAGATTCTATTTACTTGAGAGAGAGAGAGAAGGAAAGGGAGGGAGAGCACAAGCCAGGGGGAGGGGGAGAAATAGAGGGAGGGGGAGAAGCAGACTCCCCACTGAGCAAGGGGCCCAATGTGGGACTTGATCCCAGAACCCTGAAATCATGACCTGAGCCAAATGTAGACACTCGGCCGACTGAGTCATCCAAGTGCCCTAAACAACAAATTCCTAAAGACCAAAAAAACTCCACTCTTCTTTATTTCCCTAAAGCATGCTAAGGTGGAAAAATAAAAGCATTAAAGAACATAAAATTAGAAATTTAAACCAAGTTTTAACACTCCTATAAGGTAGCTATATTGATATTTATATATATATATATAAACTTATGTATATATCTATTGCCTTTAAAATATGCAGGCAAAGCTGCTTTTATGATTAAAAAGGTCATGAAATCTATACTATACTACCAGTGGAATAAACCAGTGTTCTATGCATAGACAAACCATCAATTGTTTCTAAGCCTTTGAATATTCTTTTCATTTGTCAACTCGCAGAAACTTGCTCTTCATATCAGATTTTCTATCTATGCATGAATCTTAAAATTGAAAACTTTTTAAAAATTTGGAGGTAACTAATACAACATTTGTACACATGGGAGGAGTTTACAAATTGATTTTTTTTAAATGTGAGTATAGTGGTATAAAACAAAAATTATAGGGTAATAGATTTAAATAGTAATTATGATAATCAAACTATACTACTGAAGGTTCTTAGGATACTGGCCCTTTTTCTTCAATAGTATATTATTTAAGTAACAAAACTTTGCAATGCCAAGTGATTGTGTGGGGTAGACATATAGATCAATAGAATAGAACTTAAAAGTCCAGAAACAAACCCTTGCATATGGTCAATTGAATTCTGACAAAGGTATCAAGATAATTCAATAGAAGGATGAGTTTTCATTTTTCCTTTCAAAAAAATGGTTCTGTACAATTTGATATCCCCAATGTTGGATTCCTCTCTCTCTGACAAATAAATAAATAAATAAATAAATAAATAATCTTAAAAAAAAAAAGAAAAAACATAGAAATGAATCTTTAAGACCTTGGTTCGGATAATTGTTTCTTATTATATTTGACATGAAAAATATAAGTGATCAAGGAAAAAAAGAGATGAATTACGTTTTATCAAAATTAAAGCTTTTGTGTTTCAAATTTTAAAAGTTAACGACAAGCTACATAATGGGAATGGGAGGAAATCAGAGAAGGAGAAAAACCATGAGAGACTCTGGACTCTGGGAAACAAACTGAGGGTTACAGAAGGGAGGGAAGTAGGGGAATGGGGTAACCAGGTGATGGGTATTAAGGAGGACACATGTTGTGATGAACACTGGGTATTACATGCAACTAATGAATCATTGAACACGACCTCAAAAACTAATGATGTACTACTATATGTTGGCTAATTGAACATTATAACTATTATAAAATGATGAAAGTATTTGAATAGACAGTTCTCCAAAGAAGACATACAAATGTCCAATAAATATGTGAAAATGTCCTCCTCATCATTAGTTATTGGGAAATAAAAGTTTAAATCACAGTGATGCACCAATTCATACTGACCAGGCTGGTTATAATAAAAAAGACAGATAATAACAAGCAGTGAGGATTTGGAGAAACTCTCATACATTGAGGATATGAATGTAAATGGTACAACTACCATGGAAAACAGTTTGTAACTTCTTCAAAAATTTATTACTATCTCATCCTCCTATAACTCCACTACTAGGTATCTACCCAAGAAAACTGAAAAATATGTCCACATAAATATTTGTATATGGATGTTCACAGCTGCATTATTAATAATAGTCATAAATTGGAAGCAACCTAGTTAATGAATAGATTACAAAATGTGGCATAGTTATACAATAAAATATTATTTGTCCATAAAAATGAATGAAATACTGATTCAAGTTACTACATGGATGAATATTGGAAACAATATGCTAAGCGAAAGAAGCCAGACACAAAAGACCACTTACTTTATTATTCTATGTATATCAAATGCCCAGAATAGGCCAACTCATTGATGTAGAAAATAGATTAATGGTCACAAGGGCCCACAAGGATAACTGCTAATTGTATGGGATTTCATTTTGGGGTAATGAAAATGTTCTGGAATTAGATAATGGTAATGATTGCAGAAGTCTGTGAATATACTAAAAATCATTGAATTGAATAATTTAAAAGGATGAACTTTAGGTTATGCAAATTATATCTCAGTAGAGATATTATAAAAAATATTGTAGAGTTGACAATTCAGTTTCAGTAGTGCTTGTCAGAGTTATAATGAAATGTCAAAGATGTGAAGTACTCAAAATAATTAATATAATGAAAAGAGACTGGAGAAAAATCATTAAAAATTTACAGGTGATTTTAGGATTCAAGGTTTTAAAAAACTACAACAATTTTAGTGTTATGATAAGTTAATAATGTAAGGAAAAAGCCAAATAAATTTGCAAATTATTTTAGCATTTGAAAAAACTGAAACAGAAAATAACTAAAAATGTGCAAAACAACACATTTATCATTAACTTTCATTTGAAATTATTAACTAGATTTTAATATATTTTTAATATATTTTTTCTCTTTTTGAATCCTAAATATGAATTTTTTGCAGCACCTATGGAATTATAACAAATTAAGTTTCAAGCTAGATTACCTAGAACAAACAAGAACCTGTAAAAATATATATTAAAAAAAAAAACTGAAACAAAATGTTATTAGAACTTGTTAAAAAAGTACTGACAATTGTTTGGTAATTAATATTCCCTAAAATACAGATTAATTACTGCCAAATCTCAAAAAGTAATATAAAATATATAGACTGCTCATGGTAGTAGTAGGAAGAAGAAACACCAGGTACCCTTAACTATAGGAAACCAACAAGATTGCTGGAGGGGAGATGGATAGCGGGATGGGATAACTGGGTGATAGGCATTAAGAAGGGCACATAATGTGATGAGCACTGGGTGTCATACACAACTGATGAGAATGACTAAACTCCATATCTGAAACTAACAATGTACTTACTGTATGTTGGCTAATTGAATTTAAGTAATAAAAAAGGAAAAAAGGAAACACTGTATAATAATATTAACACTTAAAATTTTAAAATCAATATAAAGAAAAAGATTTGATATTTAAAATATACTTTTAAAAATATAAATAAATAAATAAATAAATAAAGATGGTTATCATATCAAAGGAAAATGAACTAGTTTTTTAATAATAGAAAATATGGAAAGTTAAAACAACCACATCCAAGATTGGCAGAAGAGAAATTTGGGCCAATTTTGAATTTCAAAAAAGCCAAATGAATTTTTTTTAAAGTCTTCAAAAAACAGGAATTATTTATCAAGAAAATTAGGATTTATCAGGTCAACGATCCAGATTTAAAGATTTATCAGATATGATTATCTGTTTTGTGTGTGTTGAGTTTGAGAAGTTCTTTATAGATCCTGGATATCAACCTTTTGTCTGTACTGTCATTTGCAAATATCTTCTCCCATTCCGTGGGTTGCCTCTTTGTTTTGTTGACTGTCTCCTTTGCTGTGCAGAAGCTTTTGATCTTGATGAAGTCCCAAAAGTTCATTTTTGCTTTTGTT